>JAURVB010005072.1:0-73053 GCA_033002965.1 Piper betle
TATGGGGAAAGGGTTGCTGTCCTGCAGGACAGCCAACATGGCTGTCCTGCAGTTTTCAGCCGTTGGATGAAATCATCCAACGGCTGAAAATCCCAACCCTTTCCCCCCCCTTCCCCCCCCCCTCCCCCTCCACTTTCAGCCCCTCCCGCCGGTTTCACCCCCTCCGGCCGCGCATATTCCACCCGCCCCGCGCCCCTCGCCCCTCTCCCCGCCCCGCGCCCCTCGCCCCTCGCCCCTCTCCCCGCCCCACGCCTCGCTCCGCCCCAACCACATCCCCACCCCGAGGCCGCCCACCCCTGTTTTTGCCGGAGCGGCCTTGGGTCACCCGGGGCCGCCGAGGCTTGGGGAAGAGTCCGGAAGGGGGGACGGGAGCTACGGATGGTCGCCCGGCGGTGACGACGATTTCCGGCGGCGGCATTGCCGGTGGCGGCCGACCAACGTGCAATGCAATACGAGAAAAAGTGGCGGCTTTCTCGCCCCTGAGCAGCACCTCAAGTTGGATTGAGGTTGACGACGACGAGGGAGTGTTGACGAGAAGACGGCGGCATCTAGGCGACCGGCTGTGCCGAGGCCGGCGGCGCTCCACGAACAGAGTAGGCAGTGGCGGCGAACAGGGTAAGGGAAAGAGAAAGAGGGAAAGGAAGGGAAAGAGGGGCGGCGATGGCGGTTCTGGCCGGCTATGGTGCAGGTAACGCCGACGGCGAGGTCGCCGGCGGTCGGGGTGGAGGGCGAACGTCAGTGGGGGAGAAACAGGGGATGTCGGGGAGAAGAAAATGACTCGATGGCAATTTCGTAATAAAAACTTGACTCGCTCCCCGCTCGAGTCAATATTAAGAAATAAATTTTTAAAAAATATATAAAATAATTTCGTAATAAAAACTTGACTCGCTCCTGACTCGAGTCAATATTTTAAAACAATTTTTTTAAAAAAAATTGACAGAATTAGTTTATTTTTAAAATTTTATTTCGTAATAAAAACTTGACTCGCTCCCCGCTCGAGTCAATATTAAGAAATAAATTTTTAAAAAATATATAAAATAATTTCGTAATAAAAACTTGACTCGCTCCTGACTCGAGTCAATATTTTAAAACAATTTTTTAAAAAAAATTGACAGAATTAGTTTATTTTTTAAAATTTTATTTCGTAATAAAAACTTGACTCGCTCCCCGCTCGAGTCAATATTAAGAAATAAATTTTTAAAAAATATATAAAATAATTTCGTAATAAAAACTTGACTTGCTCCTCATTCGAGTCAATATTATGAAACAAATCCTAAA
Organism: Piper betle; assembly: GCA_033002965.1. Classification (NCBI taxonomy): domain Eukaryota; kingdom Viridiplantae; phylum Streptophyta; class Magnoliopsida; order Piperales; family Piperaceae; genus Piper; species Piper betle. Next base: position 1,279 of record JAURVB010005072.1, read on the forward strand.
AAATATAAAAAAATACAGGAAAATACCATAAAATAAAATAATTGAATTTTAATGGATTATTTTATTTTATGGTATTTTACCCTATTTTGTTCATATTTTTTGAGAGGGGTAGTTTTGTAATAAAAACTTGACTCGATCCCGACTCAGAGTTAATATTATGAAATAAATCCCGAAAATTATAAAAAAATAGATTAAAATACCATAAGATAAAATAATCTATTAGAACTCAATTATTTTATTTTATGATATTTTATTATGTTTTTTATATTTTTAGGATATATTTCGTAATATTGACTCGAGTCGGGAGCGAGTCAAATTTTTATTACGAAATTACCCCTGCTCAATTCGTTCTCCCCTGTTTTGCTTTGCCGATACTCTGTTTTCCCACCACCTTTGCCGCGCCACCAGACCGCCGGCGACCTCGCCGTCGGCCGCCCGCTGCTAGCCAGTGCCGCCACCGGACAGTACCGTCGTTGTCCCGTCTTTTCCCGTCCTTGTTTTGAGCCCGTGCGCTGCCATGGTGAGGCGACAGGGCGGCGGGACAAGGCTTCGGCAGCGGGGCGATGAAGGGTTCGGAGATCTGGAATCTGCCTGCGCCTCCGCCATCTCAGCTACTCTAAAGTATCATACTTTCCCCGCCGCGCCCCGCCGCTCCCGCCCCTCCAAGCCGGCATCTTCCTCCCGCCGCTCCCGCCCCTCCACGCTTCCCCCCGCCCCTCCACGCCGGCGTCTTCCTCGACCCCTCCGACTTCAGCCTCGACGCTGGGAGGTGTCTTGTGGAGGACATGGCGGAGGTCATCGGCGGTGAGGCGGCAGCAGTGGCAGGTGCGGCCGGCATGGCAAAACAGGAATGCCATGCCTCGCCCCTCCCGTCAGATGGCAAAAATGGCGGCATGTGTTTTTCTGACCGTCAGATATGTTTTGAACGGCCAGATCAAAATTCAAGGACAGCTATGCTGGCTGTCCTGCAGCACAGCATTTCATTCCTCATATATATATATATATATATATGAGGAATGAAATGCTGTGCTGCAGGACAGCCAGCATAGCTGTCCTTGAATTTTGATCTGCGCCGTTCAAACACATCTGACGGTCAGAAAGACACATGCCGCCATTTCTGCCATCTGACGGGAGAGGCCGAGACATGGCATTCAAGGACAGCTATGCTGGCTGTCCTGCAGCACAGCATTTCATTCCTCATATATATATATATATATATAGAGGAATGAAATGCTGTGCTGCAGGACAGCCAGCATAGCTGTCCTTGAGATTTTGATCTGGCCGTTCAAAACATATCTGACGGTCAGAAAAACACATGCCGCCATTTTTGCCATCTGACGGGAGGGGCGAGGCATGGCATTCCTGTTTTGCCATGCCGGCCGCACCTGCCACTGCTGCCGCCTCACCGCCGACGACCTCCGCCCAGTCCTCCACAAGACACCTCCCAGCGTCGAGGCTGAAGTCGGAGGGGTCGAGGAAGACGCCGGCGTGGAGGGGCGGGGGGAAGCGTGGAGGGGCGGGAGCGGCGGGAGGAAGATGCCGGCTTGGAGGGGCGGGAGCGGCGGGGCGCGGCGGGGAAAGTATGATACTTTAGAGTAGCTGAGATGGCGGAGGCGCAGGCAGATTCCAGATCTCCGACCCCTTCATCGCCCCGCTGCCGAAGCCTTGTCCCGCCGCCCTGTCGCCTCACCATGGCAGCGCACGGGCTCAAAACAAGGACGGGAAAAGACGGGACAACGACGGTACTGTCCGGTGGCGGCACTGGCTAGCAGCGGGCGGCCGACGGCGAGGTCGCCGGCGGTCTGGTGGCGCGGCAAAGGTGGTGGGAAAACAGAGTATCGGCAAAGCAAAACAGGGGAGAACGAATTGAGCAGGGGTAATTTCGTAATAAAAATTTGACTCGCTCCCGACTCGAGTCAATATTACGAAATATATCCTAAAAAATATAAAAAACATAATAAAATATCATAAAATAAAATAATTGAGTTCTAATAGATTATTTTATCTTATGGTATTTTAATCTATTTTTTATAATTTTCGGGATTTATTTCATAATATTAACTCGAGTCGGGATCGAGTCAAGTTTTTATTACAAAACTACCCCTCTCAAAAAATATGAACAAAATAGGGTAAAATACCATAAAATAAAATAATCCATTAAAATTCAATTATTTTATTTTATGGTATTTTCCTGATATTTTTATATTTTGTAGGATTTGTTTCATAATATTGACTCGAGTCGAGGAGCAAGTCAAGTTTTTATTACAAAATTATCTCTTATATATTTCTTAAAAATATTAATATTCTTAATAATTGACTATGAGCTGATGGGAGCTGAGTCAAGTTATTTATTATGAAATATATATATTTTAAGAAACTATCAACTCAATTCTGTCATATTTTTTTAAAAATATTAGTTTTAATAATATTGACTCGAGTCAGGAGCGAGTCAAGTTTTTATTACGAAATTATTTTATATATTTTTAAAAATTTATTTCTTAATATTGACTCGAGCAGGGAGCGAGTCAAGTTTTTATTACGAAATAAAATTTTAAAAATAAACTAATTCTGTCAATTTTTTTAAAAAAATTGTTTTAAAATATTGACTCGAGTCAGGAGCGAGTCAAGTTTTTATTACGAAATTATTTTATATATTTTTAAAAATTTATTTCTTAATATTGACTCGAGCGGGAGCGAGTCAAGTTTTTATTACGAAATAAAATTTTAAAAAATAAACTAATTCTGTCAATTTTTTTTAAAAAATTGTTTTAAAATATTGACTCGAGTCAGGAGCGAGTCAAGTTTTTATTACGAAATTATTTTATATATTTTTAAAAATTTATTTCTTAATATTGACTCGAGCAGGGAGCGAGTCCAAGTTTTTATTACGAAATTGCCATCGAGTCATTTTCTTCTCCCCGACATCCCCTGTTTCTCCCCCACTGACGTTCGCCCTCCACCCCGACCGCCGGCGACCTCGCCGCCGGCGTTACCTGCACCATAGCCGGCCAGAACCGCCATCGCCGCCCTCTTTCCCTTCCTTTCCCCTCTTTCTCTTTCCCTTACCCTGTTCGCCGCCACTGCCTACTCTGTTCGTGGAGCGCCGCCGGCCTCGGCACAGCCGGTCGCCCTAGATGCCGCCGTCTTCTCGTCAACACTCCCTCGTCGTCGTCAACCTCAATCCAACTTGAGGTGCTGCTCAGGGGCGAGAAAGCCGCCACTTTTTCTCGTATTGCATTGCACGTTGGTCGGCCGCCACCGGCAATGCCGCCGCCGGAAATCGTCGTCACCGCCGGGCGACCATCCGTAGCTCCCGTCCCCCCTTCCGGACTCTTCCCCAAGCCTCGGCGGCCCCGGGTGACCCAAGGCCGCTCCGGCAAAACTAGGGGTGGGCGGCCTCGGGGTGGGGATGTGGTTGGGGCGGAGCGAGGCGTGGGGCGGGGAGAGGGGCGAGGGCAAGGGGCGAGGGGCGGGAGAGGGGCGAGGCGCGGGGCGGGTGGAATATGCGCGGTCGGAGGGGGTGAAACCGGCGGGAGGGGCTGAAAGTGGAGGGGGGAGAGGGGAAAGGGTTGGGATTTTCAGCCGTTGGATGATTTCATCCAACGGCTGAAAACTGCAGGACAGCCATGTTGGCTGTCCTGCAGGACAGCAACCCTTTCCCCATATATATATATGCTTCGACGGCCATTAAAAAATGGCTGCTGTTTTGCTTTCTCATATGAATTTCCTGTGCATGCAGCTGCAGCAGGCCGGAGTCCCTTTCCTAGCCAACTCAAGACATGCTTATTATTTATCCTTCCTCCGCGCTCGGAAGCGGCTTCCCTCCTCCAACGGCAACAACGGTTCCGAACGCTTCAAAACAGGTTTTCTTAATTTTCCTTCCCCTTTTCTTAAAATCTTCTTCTTTCTACTATATGTTCGTCTTTTATGATCGCTCTCTATATGTCATTTCCTGTATATTTTTGCACCGCTATCATATGGACATTTTTTTTATTTTGCAGTTATAAATACTTGCATTTAGTGTTTGAACGGTAATACATATGTACTATGTAAAATTCACATATTTATGTATATTTTTGGCAATATAAATTATAATGGTCTTAGATTTATGACTGCAGTAGGATGGTTAATGGTGTTGGTCTAAGATGTTCTTAAGGATCGTTAATCCATTTTTTAATGTAAAAATTGTTAAATATATATTCGTAACTTTTAACTTTCTTTGATCCAACATTAATGTTTCTTGGGTATTAATTGGTAAAAAAATAAGAATGATGTGGATCATTGTTGCTATGAATTTTTAGACATCAAACTACGTTTATATAAATATATCCTTTTCAATCAAGAAGAGGTGAAACTTTGTTGAATTTTTTAACATAGTTGTTCATTTCAAAGTTTGTCAAAATTTATCGTTGAAGTTGGTTGCACGTCAACATACTTATACGTCAACTATATTTTGAAATACATATATTTTTTATATTAAATTATTATTAGATTTCTAATTTGATTGAGTGGTCATGAGTTACTTGTAGAATTAACAATTACTTTAAACTTTAACCAAATAATTATATAGATGATAAAACCATCATCAATAAAGCCTTCTTCATATCAAATCATCAAGAAAATAAATTTAATAACGGAAGCGTACGTGGATCCATGATTGTAACGCAATTCTTTGATTTCTTTTGGTTTGATCTTCCAGATTTAGCACCTGTTCTTCAAAACCAGAGTTTCTGGATGATGGGATACCAGAAAAGAAAAACGACAGTGCAAATTCGGGGACCATAACCGTATTTATCCTTGTAACCGTATTTATCCTTATTTTTCATAATTCCAATTTAACCCATCATAAATTAGAGATTAAGAAAACGGTATCTACACATATTTATCCATACTCATCTTAAATATATGATATCTCCATATATTTTATTAAATATTAATGGCTTATTATCCTTAACTTTAACAGATCAATTTAATTTAGGTCATACCTTAATAATAACAGCATATGATACAATTATATATACATATATACGTCCAACATCCAACATTACTGTGTTGACCTATACACCACATTTATATTTATGCATATATGTGTAATTTTTTATATGATCATAATAAAATGAACATGTTACTGTTGACTAGATTTCACTACATGTTTATGTTTACTACATGTTTATGTTTAATTACTAATATTAAAAATTTAAAGAACACAGAGAATTATTACCTGAGTGGACGTTTTTTTAATAGTATCGAAGTCATTTACATCTGGTTGAGAACGCAAATGAAGCCATGCACCAAAATTTTCAGGTTTTACTTTGTAACTTATCCTACAATAATAAAATCAAACATACCATGTTCGTAATAGATAAATTTACTGGGAATTAAATATTTAATTTAATTATATATGCATTGTATTTAATTATTTAACATTTGAGCTGTGACCACATGTAATGAACTTCGAATTCAACGGTGATGTATTGGACGTAATTTAAGTATTTTAATCCGAAGGCTAGGTTGAGGCAGTTATTATGATGATTGCTATAATCGTGTTTTGTCAAATTATGACAGACTGTAATTCTGATAATAAGGTGAATTAATTAATTGTTGTTTTTCTTTCACGTTGAAGGCCTGGATTAAGTTTTTTAGGTTTAGAATTAAAATACTTCTCCATAGCATCGTTGCTTAGTGGATGTTTTATTCTGTAATTAGTTTTTATAAAGTTTTGAGCAGTCTATAGTTTTCATTTTTCAAACGCATTAGTTTTGAACTGAGCGGTGGAATTATAAGATTTTGTTGTTGCATGTTGCCATGCAACTATGTATGCGCTATGTTCCTGGTGGTTCCAATGCTCTTCTTCCACCTCCCTGGATTTTTGGAGGGCCTCCCCTTGCAGAAAAGGGAATGTGCTACAAATTTGACACTGCCCAAGATTGCAAATTTGGTATGGAAACTCACTTTGGCCACAGTGCAAAGGAGATTGGCGAACCCATTACTCCACTACACCGTGATGTACCGTTAATTTTACAACGTGTAAGACGTCTTACGGCTCCTGTCATGGCCTGCATTGAGCCCCGCTGGTGGTCGGAGGTGCCGCTCCCAAAATGTGGTGTTGAAATTAATAAAAATAAATTATTAATTTAACTACTATCATACAAATTTTACAAAAATAGATTTAAAAAATATAAGTCAAAATTACTCAACGACTAATTAAGAATACACAATGACATCACTTATAATCCAGTTAACTCAATAGAACATACAACGTGTCTTGAATTCACACACATCGAACTCTAGTTGACGATAACATATTTGTGTTCTAGAAATTGATCTCAATATTGTATTTGTTGAGAAGAAAATTCATTATGGGCTAACAAAGCGACAATTACATATTTTTCCGTTTTTAATCTTCTCATTTTTTCTTAACCATATTTCTATCTCAATTTTATCCTATTTCTAATTTATTTATTATATCTGATTTCAAAAGTAACCTTTTTCTTTCATTGGGCAGTATCTCTTAACACGATTGAGCTATTTGGATCTTGGTCCATGATGGTCTTCTATTGATTTTAACAATAGGATCTTGGGCAATACCTCTCAAGAAGATTCCCATACCCTAGAAGGATATGACTTGCCAGGGGTTGTGGTCTTTAGAACCATTTTCGTCTGATCACTTTTAGGACGGGAGGCACCACTTTCACTTTAGCTGCTAGGGCCCAGAACCTTCCCACGTATGTTGCAAATAATTCATTGGGTAACTAAGGCATAACCTCCAATTCATGACAAGTGGGCACGACATCGATGTTGTAGCAGAACTGCTTGATGAACTTGTCGGCCCTGAACCACATACACATTTTAATTAATGGGCGGATAGTAGATATCCCAACTTATCATTGTAAACCTCTGGATATTATTATTACCAGAAACGAACAAAGATCCAAAGTTCTTCCAAAATTTTATGGATTCTGCTTCTCTCGGGAAGAGTTATCAAAACATTTAACTTTTGACTCTTCAATATAAAGGGGCAGTAAATCAAATAATAGACCGCATCAATGCTTCCCTAGCAGTGGTTGTCATTGGTGGGGACTGCATAAATTCCGAGCAAATTCAGAGTCTCACTGGTGCCAAGATTACCATCAGCGATCATGAGTTAGATCCCAATATCAGAAACATGAAATTTGAACTTTTGATCGGATTAAACAAGCTACTGTCATGGTTCGGGACATATTTTCAATGCTGGTTTTAGAGTTGGTGGAGGTATGAAAGGAGGCACCCTGGTACTTTAGGAGCCCTTTGGATGGAACTTTTGATCTTATTAAACAAGCTAATGTCATGGTTCGGGAGTTCTTTTCAATGCAGGTTTTAGGGTTGGTGGAGTATGAGGTGGCACCCTGGTAGCTTAGGAGCCCCTCCAAATGCTCCTAACAATTATAAGCCAATGCTCTGTGAGAATTTTACCAAAGGCTTCTGTACTTTCAGAGGAAGGTGCCATTTTGCTCATGGCCCAGAACAGTTGCACATTTCCGACGGTGCTTGAGCTTGTAAATATTTCTATAATTTTGTTTTGTCGTAAAGTTATCTATCTAGTTTTGCATGATTCTAGTTTGTCAAAATGTGCCATTAATATCATAATTATTCTGAATGAGTCCTTCGATAAAACTGGAGAGAAAGTCTCATTATAATCGATGCCTTCCTTTTAAGTAAAATCTTTCACAACAAATCGAGCCTTATATCTTTCTACATCACCTTTCGAATCCTTCTTAGTTTTAAATATTCATTTACAACCAATAATTTTTGCACCTCAGGCAATAGGACAAAGTCCCAAACATCATTAACTTTCATAGATTTTATTTCTTCGTTAATGACATCAATTTACTTTTGAGAATTATAACTTTTCATGGCCTGATGAAAGTTGATTGGATCATCTTCCACCATTCCAATGTTATCCTCATGTTCTTCGAGAAAGATGATATAATCATCTGAAATTGTATTTCTCTTTTCTCTTGTGGATCTCGGCAATGACATTTTTTCTTGAAGTTGTTGAGTTTGCTCTTTAGTTATAACTTGATGATTGTTATTAAGGAGATTCTTGACATTGTCTTGTAATTCTGGTATTGTTTCTTTCAGAAATATGATCCTGATTATTGTTCAGAACAATCATGGGAAGAGAAACAAATTCTTCTTCACAGACAAAGTCTTTAATTTTATTTCCCCTTCCAAACTTAACATTCTCAAAGAATTGGGCATTTCCCGTTTCAAAGAATGACCTTGTTGTGGGATCATAAAACTTATACCCTCTAAACCGTTTAGAGTACCAAACAAAATAACTTCAAACTGTTCTTGAGTCTAATTTACTTTCATTTGGCTTATAAGGCCTTGCCTCAGCTGGACAACCCCAAATGTGTAAATGCTTAATACTGTGCGTTTTTCCACTTTTCAATTCATAAGGGGTCTTAACTGTTGCCTTTGTTGGCACTCTATTAAGAAGATATGCTGCTGTCTTTAGTGCCTCACCCCAAAATGAATAAAGTAAAGTAGTATGAGCAATCATACTTCTCACCATGTCTTTTAATGTTCAGTTTCATCTCTCAGCAACATCAATCATGCTAAGAGTACTTGACATTATGTATTGTGGGAAATTCTGTACTCTTCTAGGAATTTGGCAAATGGTGATGGATTTGTACACCTGATCCATTATATCAACCATAGTATTCACCACCACGGTCAGATCTAATAGCCTTAAGAGTTTTGTCAAGTTGGTTCTCAACTTCGGCCTTATATGCCTTAAACATGTTCAATGCTTAAAATTTCTCGTGAATAAGATAATGGTAACTATAACGAGAATAATGACCTATGAACGTAATAAAATATTGTTGACTATTCTAATAAGCCATAGGAAATGACCCACAAATATATGTATGTATTATTTTTAAAACGCTTGAAGATATATTGATATCTAGGCTCCTTATATTTGTTTGTTTTCCCTTAATGCACTTAGCACAGACTTGAAAATCTGATAAATAAAGAGAATCAAGAATTCCATCTGACATAAGTTGTTCAATATTTGTTTAGAAATGTGTCCTAAACATTTGTGTCAGAGTAAAGCAGAATTCTCATTAGTTAAATATGCAAAGTTTCATTAAAAGATGGAAGAGTATCAAGTAAATATATATTATTATAAAAAAACAAGAAACTTGTACCCACAATATTTAAATTCAGAAAAAAAACTAAATGTATTATTTTTAAATGAATAAGAGTAACTAAATTTGTCCAACATAGAAATAAAAACCAAATTTTGTCTAAAAGACAACATTGCGTATGTCTCTTTCAAATCTATTTAATATCGTGTGTTCAATAATAATCTCAAAGTCCCTATTACTTCAACTATAATTGATTTGCCGTTACCCACATACATGAATCTTTCAGCACAGTTTGGCTTTCGGTAACTTAGGCAACCATACATTGACGTAATTATATGAATAGTATCACCCTAATCTAGCCACCCAGTGAATATTGGCACTGAAGCTAAATTAACGTCAAAACAAACAAAATTAAGAAATAGACTTATGATACTTAGTGCATTTTTTCTTCATATGCCCAGGTTTACCACAAAAGAAACAACAAGAAGCCTGGTTTTCTTTCTTTTGTTGTTGCTTTTGAAAACCATTACCACCTTTTATAGCCCTCTTTCTTTTCTTATTTTTGTCCTGATAGGTACTAGCCGAGTGAGCACTTTCAACTTGTTCTTGCTTCAACATTTCTTCTTCTTAGACACAATAAGAAATGAACTCACTAAGAGTCAATTTGTCCCTTTGGTAGTTGTAACTAATATTGAATTGACTAAATTGTGCGAGAAGAGAAATTAAAACTAAATGCATGAGTGAATCCTTAGATAGCTCTAACTTTAGTGCTTTTAGTTTTGAAGCAATTTTTAAAATCTCTAAGATGTACTCTCTTATGCTTGTTTGCCTATAAACTTCATTGAAATCAAATTCGACAAAAACGTTCTTGTTTCAGCCTTATCATTTTTTACAAAACGCTTTTTAATTTCTTTAAGAAACTCAGTGGTTGTAGTAACCTTCTCAAATATATTGCCCTAGAAGGTTTCTAGAATCCCACGCTTAATGATCATAAGACTCATATGATTTGAACGTTTCGATTTCTCAATGTCTCATTTTTCCTCAATGGAACTTTTATCCATAAGAGAAACAGGTTGTTCAGTCTTTAACGTAAAGTCAAGATCTATGCAATCGAGAATGATCATCACGATCTCTTTCCAATCCTTACAATCATCTTTGAGCATTGGAACTAAATTTATGCTGGCAGAAATCATAGAAGCAGATTGATTAACTAAAAGTAGAATAAGATAACATATACATAATAAGATTAATAATTCAAACAATGATAAATCTCATCAAAAGATACCTAGTACAACATTAATATTTAGTCTTTAAATAAAAATATTAATTTGTAAGTGGTACTCTTAGTGTAGTAATTAAATATGGACAATAAATCCTATTAAATAATAAATCTATCTTTGTACTAATTTATTATTCACATGGAATCTTGATAATTATCTTATATTTATTACCACAAATGTGTATACAACTTTGTCAAATATTAACCTTCTTTTGGTCCGATTAATATTTAAATGAATCATATATCCATAGCTGTCTTAATATTTTAAAATAAATTAATTTCTATAAAAGAAGTTAATTTGGTAGTATATTGTAGCAATTAATAAATTCTAAAATATTAATTATAAATGAACCATAATTTAAATTTAATGATCTAAAATATAAATAACATAAAACTGAAAAAGGTTATAAAAATATCTTTATTTGAAAATTTCTAAAATTATACCTTTTTTCTTTTTGTAACTTTATTTTTCTCATTTGATATTTTATCAAAAGATGACCTTAATATCTCATATGAAAATTCTTGTATTTTTATTTCCCACATTTGTGAAAATAACAATAACTACGATGGGGCAGTGAATCAGAAGGGAAAATGAATAGGGGGCAATATTCCCAATGGGTCGAAGACCCTATCATTTATTCCCTCTTACAAACTAGTATTATTTTGGGATGCTGAATCATTAGATCTAGATGTGATATAAAACTATACAGATTTTATTTTTGGGATCTATTTTTCGTAGAATTAGTTTTAGACCATTTACCACGTTAGGACGCGTGTAACAACCCGGCCCAAAGTGCAACGTAATGGGCCAAGTCATTTCTTTAACATGGGTACCCCGAAAGTTAAAGATCTATAGTCCATTCCCACTTATAAACAAGATCTTCTCCCAGTAGGTATTAGATGTGGGACTAAGTCGAGGGATCTTACAATCCACCCACCTTAGGAAATTTCGTCTCCGAAATGCCTATTCTTGGCCCGTTGCTAGCCCCAGCCCACGACCTTTCTGGCCCATGACCGGCAGCCTAGCCAACGTTTCTAGTCCAGCCCACCATCTAACACAGAACCAGGTCAGCTCTGATACCACTTGTAACGACCCGCCATTTTTCACGATATTGTGGGCCTAACTGGCTAGTTGTTACTCAAAAGTAAGTAATTATGTCAAACATTTTTTATAAATAATAACATACATAAACATCCCACAGTCTTGGACCGTTTCCCAGCAGCCACACTTATTTCTCAATTTAAAAGAAAAGGAGTCCTCATATTTATTTTGCTCCATACTCTGGATGTCAATCACCTAATCTTGTATCTGCACACCTGCGGAGGCAATTCCGCATTAGTGATTACAACACTAAGTAGTATAATAGATAAAACAAAACAAGTACATTCCACTATTTCCTTATGTTTATTTTAATATGCGGTGGAGCGATTCCGCTATACTCCAAAACAATGCGGAGGAGGTGTCCGCTGTGATCCGCACACCCCGGCCGTAGCCTTTTTATGGGGAGGCTACCACTACCGTCTCCAGTGCCAGTGCCTCGCACACCCCGGCCGTAGCCTTTTTGTGGGGTAGCTATCACTGCACTCGGGTGATTGCTATGCCCCGTTTGTGGGGAAGCTCTCACTACCAATTCTAGTGCCAGTGCCTCGCACACCCCGGCCGTAGCCTTTTTATGGGGAGGCTATCACTGCACTCCAGTGCCAATGCCTTGCACACCCCGGCCGTAGCCTTTTTGTGGAGCGGCTATCACTGCACTCAGGTGATCGCTATGCCCCGTTTGTGGGGAAGCTCTCACTGCCAACTCTAGTGCCAGTGCCTCACACACCCCGGCCGTAGCCTTTTTATGGGGCGGCTATCACTGCACTCAGTGCCAGTGCCTCACACACCCCGGCCGTAGCCTTTTTATGGGGCGGCAATCACTGCACTCTAGTGCGATGGAGGAATCGCTGTGCCTCACTCACCCCGGCCGTAGCCTTTTTATGGGGCGGCTATCACTACTCCAAAACAATATCGATGCATTACATGATTCACACACATAACACGACCCAGTGTCGGACTGAGTCAATTCATTAACCCCGGTTGCACTTCGTGCATGGTGGTCGAATCTGGGCTCAGGCCGACCTAGGCTACCAACAAGGAAAATACGATGTTCTACCTATTATACGTACCTGATTTGTGATTACGTCTGACTGTGATCCGTGAACCCTAATACAGTAATGGGGAGGTCGCCTGGGACGGAGATGAGGGATGAAATACTCACACAGTAATGGGGAGGTCGCTTGGGACGGAGATGAGGGATGAAATACTCCCTCCTCCTGCATATATATACACTTCAACCATTCCCTCCATTAAATTCTCATACCCCATCATCCATTGGTATTTCCTAGGTTCAATGACCCCTTCATTAAATTCTCACACCCCATCATCCATTGGTATTTCCTAGGTTCAACGACCCCTTCATTAAATTCTCACACCCCATCATCTATTGGTATTTCCTAGGTGGGTGGATTGTGAGATCCCTCAACTTAGTCCCACATTTCCTAAGGTAGGTGGAAGGTGGGTGGATTGTGAGATCCCCCAACTTAGTCCCACATCTAATACCTACTGGGAGAAGATCCTGCTAAGAATGGACTATAGATCTTTAACTTTCGGGGTACCCATTTTAAAGAGATGACTTAGCCCATTACGTTGCACTTTGGGTTGGGTCGTTATAAATGGTATCAGAGCTGACCTGGTTCTGTGTTAGATGGTGGGCTGGACTAGAAACGTTGGTTAGGCTGCCGGTCACGGGCCAGAAAGGTCGTGGGCTGGGGCTAGCAACGGGCCAAGAATAGGCATTTCAGAGACGAAATTTCCTAAGGTGGGTGGATTGTAAGATCCTCCGACTTAGTCCCGCATCTAATACCTACTGGGAGAAGATCTTGTTTATAAGTGGGAATGGACTATAGATCTTTAACTTCCGGGGTACCCATGTTAAAGACATGACTTGGCCCATTACGTTGCACTTACCTGGGCCGGGTCATTACAAATGGTATCAGAGCCAACCTGGTTCCGTGTTAGATGGTGGGATGGACTAGGGACGTTGGCTAGGCTGCCGGTCACGGGCAGGCATTTCGGGGACGAAATTTCGAAATTTCCTAAGGTGGGTGGATTGTGATCCCTCAACTTAGTCCCACATTTCCTAAGGTAGGTGGAAGGTGGGTGGATTGTGAGATCCCTCAACTTAGTCCCACATCTAATACCTACTGGGAGAAGATCCTGCTAAGAATGGACTATAGATCTTTAACTTTCGGGGTACCCATTTTAAAGAGATGACTTAGCCCATTACGTTGCACTTTGGGTTGGGTCGTTATAACGCGTTACGGGCAGTTTGGGTGGGTTGTTAGTCATAGAGCATATCATTATGATGTTTTGGTGTTTGTTTGATTTTATGGGATTTTTCCCGATTTTTATGAATTTTTTTTAGGATTTAATACGACTTAGTTATTATACTTGACTCGAGCCGGAGACGAGTCAAGTCTTATTTACAAGTTTGCCACCCAACCATTTCTTCACCACCCCCGACACTTTCCCCTTACAAACCCTAGCCGCCCCCACTGTTGGTGCCGCCACCGCCGGCGCCGTCGTCGCCTTGCCACCGGGCGTCGCCGCCTAGCCCCGCCATGGCGTCGCCGCGCCGCCCCGACCAGCCCCGACCGCTGCCAAGTCGCCAAGACGCCGGAAATGCCGCGCCTAGCGCCACGGCTACGTTTCGGTCGCATCGCCAATTCCGCCGCCGGCGACCGTCGCCGCCACGATCAGGTGGCCGCCTCGACACCCTCAACCCCCTAGCAACCTTCCCCGACCGGAACGGAGGCCAGCGCCGCCCATCCCGGCCGGATCTCCACACCACCACGGCCAGCCTCTGTTTTAGCCATTTTCCGGCGAGCCACCGCCTCGGCCGACCACGTCGACGTCGTGGATGTGTCGGGCTCGCCGAGCCGGTTCCAATGGTACCCAATATGACCACTTTCCGGCCAGTAGACGCCGCCGGCGACTGTCGCCAAACGCTGACTTGCCGGAAAACCACCAAAACCCGCCGGTAAACCAGATTTGCAGGAGTTTGGCAGATCTTCCGCAGAGTTTATCCAGTCGAACCTGATCGACTTCGGACGCCGACGAGCGCCGGATTCGAGCTCCGAGACGCTCGACAGAAACCCTAGTCATCGTCGATTGCCGATGACGTGAGGTATAATTACCTCTGAGTTAGTTATTTAAAATTGATGATTGTTAGCACAACATGATAGGATTGAAATTGATGATTGTTAGCACAACATGATAGGATTGATTGAATCCCATGATAAAAGTCTGAGCATGAAAGAAGTAATGATATGTATGATATGATTGGTAATGGGTAAATGCTAAGTGATCTGATGATGTAAAGTAAATTTGAGCATGATAATCGAGTACAACGTAACTTAGGAAATATAATAAAATTTGTGTTAATAGGATTAGTTAGAATTATTTTTCATACTTATGATTATTGATTGTTGATTGTGACGGATGATTATTACATTGTGTGTGATGTTCATTGAGTTTGATGCATCATTTAGTTAGTGGGCGTTAGTATTTAGTTTTGATGTGTAGGTACGAAGTAGGAGCTCGCCGCCTAAGCGCGATGACACGCTTGGAGCTTCTACCAGGTCCATTTAGGACTCATCTCTATTTTACGCTCTTTCTATTGTATGTTTATTTTATTATTTATAGGACGGGTTAAGTGGCGTTTTATCGGATCCCACTTAACTCGGGCCATTTAACCGAACAGTTTTCCGGATTAATAACCCCTCGAGAATGAGATCCTTCGAGGATGATTTCGAAAACAAGATCCACCACAAGTTGCCTTCGGGCCTATTATATAAATCCCTACCCAGCCCTATATATATATGTAGTTTTCGCGTTTTCAGTGAGACGAGAGATGGAGAAACCGACTGCACGTACCATGAGCGGATGCTGTGACAGTCAAAGCGGGCTCTGGATTAGTGCCAGCGGACTGTTCCATTCCCGAGGGATCCTGACAACTCCGCGTTTGAGTTCCTCACACCCGGAGAACATGAAGGTTTACGGGTACTGTTTAGTACAGCACATGTCCGAGACTTGTGGTTCAAAGGGTACTAAAGGCGATTGCCCGAGAGTACTCGGCCTTCGTGCTCAAGGCCAGGAGAAATATGGAGGTAAGGAGAGGGCTTAGGATTTGAGACTAGAAAAATGAAGTAAGAAAATGTCGAGAGTGGCATCAGCAACAGCAAATCAGTAAGTTTGGGATGCTACCGGGTCTGCAGCCCAGTGGCTCCTCAGTAGTGCCCTTCAGAGTGTTCACGTGGAGTATATGATGTTTTCTTTCATATGAGAGTTTGCTCTCATAGCCAGCTTGTTATAGTTATTTTATTTTTCGGACCAGTAAGACTTGTTACTGACGTGTTTTTATACTATATGTAGGTAACAATTACGAGTTGGAGGAGCTAGTTTGGACGAAGGAGCACTGTTGTCGCTTGCACACATGTCAGCCAATTGAGTGTTTATATTGTGTTTATGATATTATTATATGGTGAATGATTAAATGATTGAGACATGATGATGTGACGTGATTAATTGTTAAGACATGATGAGATGATGTGAGCATGAATAGATTGCGCAATGACAGCGTAGTGGGTTGAGACCCAAGTTTCAAAATGAGTTACAACATGTTAGATTTTATATTTTGTATGAATGAAATTGTTTGATATATGGTTATATATATATTTTCATATGTATATTTGATAGGGTGGCCCCTAATTGCATTTTTAGGGGAAACTCTGTTCGTTTATTTTAAATTTTCATTGAATTTTATCGTATTGTATTGGTGTGTACTTGATTGCATGTCATTCATGTAGTACCATGTTAGGGTTTATGCATTCATCCATGTTTTGAGAGTTGTATCTTCATCTTAAGACGCCGAGATTGGATCCGTATGAGTTAGGTTTGGGTTAGCCGACCTGACCGGGGCCTATAACATACCGGTTCAGTTCACGAGTGTGAACCAGATTTGGGGTGTTACAGAATTGGTATCAAAGCCACTCTCGGCCGATTAAGATGTAAGATATTTTTATAGGTGATGTGTGTACAAAGATTGCTCCAAGTCCAGCTGGCAAGTATGCTTCTGTCAATTTTTTTTACATGCAGATTTTTTATTCTTCATAAGTTGTTTGGATAACAGTGTATTCAGGACCTTGTTAGAAGTATGTGGAATTAGCCTTAGTTGAGTTGACAGGTCATTCCTATGGATTTTTATCATGATATCCGACTCTTTGTCAGTTAGATGTGAGCCGAGAATGTTGTAGTACTAGCTGAGGTATAATGGGTATAAGGTCTTATCTTATACCAGATTCGGACGTTAGCAGATGTGAGCAGGAATCTAACAAGATTGTCATGATGGGCTTAGAGACCCACTAGTTCTGTCCATCACATAAGTGAATTAGATGATTGACCAGGTGTAACACCCCATTTCGGCTCACCCGTGAACCGACCCGGAAATGTCACCGGCGACCGAACCGTTCGTTAATCTACTAGATTCGGTTAAGCCGACCAGGATCTACTCTCGGCGTCTCAAGATGAAGATGCAAATATGAAATGCATGAATGAGAACGATTGGGTTCTAACGCGGTCCTACATGCATGCTGTGATGTACAAGCAAAAACAAGACAAAATAATAAATGAGAAACCAAAAGAAAATATATAATATTTTATAAAAATACGATAACACATAATAATCTACCATGACATTAAATCATTATCTCATTCATTTTTACCCGAGCCGAGTCTGAACTCCAAGGCTCCCTACTCATTCATATTTATCAGTTCGTTTCATAACAAGTAATTCATCAAGACAAAAACATTGTAATAATCATCCACACAGCATTAAACAACCATCATTATACATTACACGCGGCAGGTACATGTGTGCGCGGTTCCGTGCTGCTCCTCCGCAGTCCCGACAGCTTTCATCGCTCGCATTCCTCACCTACATATATATAGAAAAACCGTCAGTAACGAGTGTTACCGGCCCGGAAAATAACTAATATCAATCTTGCACAGGAGAGCAAACTCTCCTGTTGAATCAAAACCATATACTTCCTCAAGAACTCTCATCAGGGCACATACGGGAGCCGTCGCCGTCGGGCCGTCGCCCTCGGGTCGACAGCGTCCCCCTATCTTTCTCATCCTCATACCTTGGTCATTTCTCTATCGCTTCTCGCATCAAATTTCATTCCTTACCGCCCTCTGCACCTTCCATATTACTCCTGGCCTTGAGCACAAAGGCCGAGCACTCTCAGGCAGTCGCCTTCAGTACCCTTTGAACCACAAGTCTAGACATGCGCTGCATTGCAGTACCCGTAAACCTCCACACTTCTCCGGGTTTGAGGAACTCAAAGGTGGAGTTGTCCGGATCCTTCGGGAACGAAGTGGGTTCTCCCCAGCTCCAGAGCCCGCTCTTCCGGGCACACGCCCTATCTGAAGACGTGGCCGCAAGTAACCCTCATTCCATCTCTCACCGAAAACACGAAAACTATATATATATAGGCCTGGGTTGGGATTTATACAATAGGCCCGAAGGCAACTTGAGCTGGATCTGAAGTTCGAAAATAAACTCGAAGGATCTCATCCTCGAGGGTTATTAATCCGAAATAAGAACTGTTGGCTAAATGGCCCGAGTTAAGTGGGATCCGATAAAACGCCACTTAACTCGTCCTGCACATGATAAATCAAATACACAATGGAGTAGCGTAAAAACAGAGAACAAGTCCTAAACGGACCTGGTAGAAGCTCCAAACGGGTCCACGCGCCTAGTCGGCGAGCTCCTACACAGTACCTACACAATCAAGCTAAAAACTAATGCCCGCATGATGAATCACACATCCTATAGCATGCACACACAATCAACACAACCACGCATCAATCAACACACATCAACCTATATCAATTCTAGCAAGTCTACTTAGGCTAGTTTGCATTAGATCATGATCATTACCTAATAACCCTAATTAGTTTCATAACTTCTATTTTTAACACCACACAATTCCACAAATTTCATATTTTATTCTAAATCAAATCCACATTTATATAAGTAATTACAATACACAATTCATCAATCATAGCATGCAAATTCTAATAATCAATACTTTCAATTAATTAAGTTAAAATAAATTATACCTCGCGTCGTCGAAAATCGGCGACGGCTAGGGTTTCCGTTTCGCGGCTCGAAACTCGAATTCGGCACCTAGCGGTGTCCGAAGTCCGATCAGATTGGATTGGGTGCGTTCGACGGATGATCCGGCGAATTTCCCACGAATCCAATTTTCCGGCAGTTCCGGCGGTTTTCCGGCGAGTGTCGGCGATTTTCCGGCGGATTCCGACGGTTTTCCGGCGATGATTCGGGACGGGGCAATCAGGGGGTCTATCGGCACCAGCTCGACGAGCTTGGTCCGATGGCGGTGTCAAACAGAGCAACCGAGGCGGCGATGGCCGTCGACGACGGTGTCGAAAACGGGTGGCGGCGGCGGTGTGCTCCGATCGAGGCTCCGGCCGGCCTCGACGGCGGTCGGGAGGATGGGGGAAATGTCGGCAAGGTCAAGGGGGTGGTATTGGTGGTCGCAGTGGCGGCGACGGCGGCCGAACGGCGGCGGAATCCGGCTCGGAGTGGCGACGGCCGAGGCGGCTTCGTGGGGCGATTCCGGCGTCGTGGCGGCGAGACGGTGGCCGGGGTGGGTCGTGGCGGCACGGCGTCGGCACGACGGGGCGGGGCGGCGTCGATCGGCGGCAGCCCGGCGTTGGCAGCGGCGGCGACAACACGCGGCAATGGCGGCGGCGAGGGTTTGGGGTGAAAGAAGGGTCGGGAGGGAGAAAAGGCGTGCGATGGCATTTTTGTAAATTAAACTTGACTCGACTCCGACTCGAGTCAATAATAATAACTATCTCCTAATAAATCCTAAAAAAATCCAAAAAAATTGGGAAAAATCTCTGTAAAATCAAACGAACACGGCAACATCCAAATGATATGTTCTATAACTAATAACCCACCCAAACTCACCTATATCGCGTCCTAATTCGTCATTCGGCCCTGAAAATATTCTACGATCAAATAAAAATAACAATCAATACTGCATACCTCCACATACTTGATAACCCATTTTTCATCATCTTTTAGGCGTTATCATCGTACATTTGAGCATACATGACCCTCATCGCTCATAACTCACAGCTGGCCTCAACTCAGCTCGCGGTCCATGAAGCTGACTCGATTCGAACCGACGGGTGAACCGACTGGTTCACTCCCGTAAAACTCTGGCTCGAGTCACGGGTTTTACAACCTTCCCTCCTTAGAAAAATTTCGTCCTCGAAATTTTAACTAAGGAAGTTTCAACCGTGTTCCTCATCTAAATGTACGTGTTGGCGTAGTATCTGGTTGTGAAGCTGGTTGCTCGAACAACTCCGGGTATCGCTTCCTCATCTCATCTTCTCGTTCCCACGTAGCTTCTTCAACTCCTCGTCGGGTCCATTGCACTCGTACTAGGGGAACTTCTTTTCTTCGGAGAATCTTCACTCTTCGGTCCACGATTCGGACTGCATCCTCTGGGTACGTCAGGTCTGGTTGCAGCTCTACCTCTTTGAAGTTGACAACATGAGAGTTGTCAGGGTGATACTTCTTCAACATTGACACGTGGAAGACATCATGCACAGCTGATAGGTGAGGAGGCAATGCTAGCCTATATGCCACTGGTCCAATGCGCTCAATCACGTCAAAGGGTCCAATATAGCGCGGACTGAGTTTCCCTCGCGTCCCGAATCTCGTGTTTCCCTTAGTCGGAGAGACCTTCAGGAGAACGTGATCTCCTAACACGAAATGAACCTCACGTCTGCGCTGGTCTGCGTAACTCTTTTGTCTATCTTGAGCTGACCTCATTCTTCTTCTAATCCTCATTACCACTTCTTGTGTCTGCTGGATCATTTCTGGCCCAACTACCACTGGTTCGCTGCCCTGCACCCAACACACTGGGGATCTGCATGGTCTGCCGTACAGTGCTTCGAACGGTGCCATTTCAATCGTGGCCTGATAGCTGTTGTTGTAGGAGAATTCCACCAAAGGTAGGTGTTCTTCCCAACTCCCTCCGAAATCTAGGATACATGCGCGAAGCAAGTCTTCCAGGGTCTGTATGGTTCTTTCCGTCTGTCCGTCTGTTTGAGGATGGAAAGCTGTGCTGAATCTCGATTCTATGCCCATAGCTGCCTGAAAGGCCTTCCAAAATCGTGATGTGAACCTCGGATCCCTGTCTGATATGATCTCCCGTGGTACGCCGTGTAACCTGACTATCTGATCTCTATACAGCGTAGCCAATGTGGTCAGTGGGTAATCCATCCTGATCGGTATGAAGTGTACGCTCTTTGTAAGTCGATCCACTATGACCTATATAGCATCCTTTTGTTGGCGGGTCTTAGGTAAACCAACTACAAAGTCGTAAGCTATACTCTCCCACTTCCACTCTGGGGTTTCCAAAGGTTGTAGCATTCCACCTGGACGTACGTGCTCGGCTTTCACTTGCTGGCATACCAAACATCTAGCCACTGTATCGTATACTTCTCTCTTCATTCCTGGCCACCAATAGGTTCGTCGGACATCGTGGTACATCTTCACTCCACCTGGGTGTACTGAGCATCTCGACGTGTGAGCTTCGTGAAGAATAGTACTTCGAAGTCCGGGATACTCTGGGACATTAGGCACGAATAGTCGGCCTCTCAATCTGACTAATCCGTCTGTATCCCTGGCCAATTCCTGATGTGTTCCGTGTTCCAACCATTGCTTCAACTGCGGATCTACCTCCTGTGCAATCCGAATCTGCTCAAGCACGCTTGGCTGAATCGTAAGTCGCGCCATCATCCCAACTAACTGTCTTTGGCTCGTAGTGTGCTCGGTCACTGACAATGCTGCTAATCCTGCGGTGTACAAGAATCCTGGCTTCCTGCTCAATGCATCGGCTACCACATTCGCCTTGCCCTCATGGTATGCTATGTCGACCTCGTAATCAGCTAACATCTCCAACCATCTCCTCTGTCTGCTATTCAGATCCTTCTGTGTGAAGATATATTTCAGACTCTGGTGATCAGTTAGAAGTTTGAAAGACGTTCCATATAGATAGTGTCTCCATATTCTGAGATCAAATATGACTGCAGCAAGCTCTAGGTCATGAGTAGGATAGTTACGCTCGTGCACCTTGAGCTGACGAGATGCATAAGCAATAACCTTATCCTTCTGCATCAAAACACAACCTAAGCCAATCCCTGAGGCATCAGTATACACTATAAAATCCTCATGTCCCTCAGGCAATGCGAGGATAGGCGCCGAAGTCAACCTCTCCTTTAGCATCCTGAAACTCCGCTCACATTCGTCTGTCCATATGAACCGTTCCTCTTTCCTAGTCAGTCGCGTCAGAGGGGCTGCTATGGAAGAGAAGTCCTGAATGAACCGTCTGTAGTATCCAGCCAATCCCAGAAAACTTCGAACTTCCGTAGGTGTCTTCGGTTGTTCCCACTGCACTACTGCCTCTATCTTAGCTGGATCCACTGAGATGCCTGATGCTGAGATGATGTGGCCGAGAAAATTCACCTCTGACAACCAGAAACTGCACTTCGAAAATTTCCCATACAACCTATGCTCTCTTAGTGTTTGCAACACAATCCTCAGGTGTTGCGCGTGTTCTTCCTTAGATGAAGAATATACCAGTATGTCATCCACAAAGACGATCACAAACTGGTCCAAGTACTGATTGAACACTCGGTTCATCAAGTCCATAAATGTTGCTGGAGCATTGGTCAATCCAAACGGCATGACCAGAAACTCGTAGTGTCCATATCTCATCTTGAACGCAGTCTTCGGGATGTCTTCTGCTCTAATCCTCAGTTGGTAGTATCCTGATCTCAAATCAATCTTCGAAAAGACAACTACTAAGCTCAACTGGTCAAATAAATCATCGATACGAGGAAAGAGGGTATCTATTCTTAACCGTTGCATGGTTTAGCATCCTGTAATCTATGCATAATCGCATGCTTCCATCCTTCTTCCTCACAAATAACACCGGTGCGCCCCAAGGGGAAACACTCGGTCTGATGAATCCTTGGTCCAACAGTGTCTGTAACTGTTCCTTCAGTTCCTTGAGCTCCAGAGGTGCCATCCTATTGGAGCTCTCGAAATTGGGGTTGTGCCAGGCATAAACTCGATAGCAAGATCCACCTCTCTGTCTGGCGGCAATCTAGTAATCTCCTCAGGAAAGACATCTGTAAATTCGCCGACCACTGGAATCTCTTCTGTACTCGGTTGTTCCCCTGGTCCACTCTGCTCAGTCGAAACTAACGCTGCCATTATCAGTTCACTGCCTCTGTCCAGTTGTCTCACTGCACTCCGATAGGATATCCATCCTTGCTCCCTGTCTCGGCCCTGACCTTGGAAGAAGAAACGGCGCCTTCCATGGCGGAAAGTCACAGTCTTCCTTCGACAATCTATCACTGCTCCTTGTTTGGACATCCAATTCATCCTAAATATCACATCAAATTCTTGTAGCTTGAATAGTATCAGATCGGCTACAAGCTGTCGCTGTTGAATCTCAACAGGGACATCACGCACACACTCGCCCGTAGCTATTACACTACCGGCGGGGGTGGACACTAACAGTGAATGTCCTAACTCCTCTATCTTATACCCTATCCTATTAGTGTGCATATACGAAACGAAGGAGTGCGTACATCCAGAATCAAACAAGACACGTGCAGGTACAAGGCCTACGGAAAGCGTACCTGTCACGACCGTCGTATCCTCAAGGGCCTCTGCTACGGTGGCTGCGTACATCCTTGCTGGTTGCTGCTGCTCTAGTGCAGATGGTGCGGCCTGATTCTGAGCTAACTGTGGCTGTGGCTGTGCCCTACCCGTCTGCTTCCTAGTCTGTCCTGCAGCCATGTACCCTCTCTGATCTGGTCCCCTTTGCTGCCGCCTTGGTGGTTGTTGGTCCCCACCTCTCTGGCCTTGTCCATGGCCATGTTGGCCTCTCTGCTGTGACTGCTGTTGGGGAGCTGGAAGTACAAGTCTCTGTTGAGGCGCTGGGAGTGTCAAATGCTGGCTCCGGCTAGTCGGACACGTTGCAGCCCTATGTCCCGGTTGACCGCAACTGTAACAGGCCCTAGTGCCTCCTCTGCACTCTGCAGCCCTGTGTCCTGGCTGACCACAGTTGTAACAAACCCTAGTGCCTACTCTGCACTCTGCGGCTCTGTGCCCTGGTTGACCGCAGTTGTAGCATACATTTCTGCTTGCTCTGCACTCTCCCCAATGATGGCATTGGCAACTCTGACAGAATGGGGCTCTGTTGCCCTGTACCTGGCCATCCATGGCTCTCATGGCTACTGGCGCATCTACACGTCGTCTCTGTTGTGCCCCCTGTTCTGGCTGATATGGCCTCGGATGTTGCTGCCTCTGGTCGACATCTCAACGTGGTCGTGTAGCTATCACCCGCTCTGCTTCACCTGCAGCTCTCACTACGTCACCGAGGGTAGTAAACTTCCTATCCAAGTATGCCATCTGAATCTCATGATGGAGGCCTTCATAGAAGCGCTCTATTCTTCTTCCTTCGGTTGGAACCAAATCTGGTGCAAATCTCTCCAACGCTCTAAACTTCGTCTCATACTGTACTACGGTCATAGGCCCTTGCCTCAACATCTGGAACTCTCGTTCCTTCCTTCTCCTAACATCTGGTGGAAAATACTTTCCATCGAATTCCGCCTTAAATTCCTCCCATGTGATGTCCTGGGGCTGACGATGGGCGAATACAGAATTCTGGACCGAACTCCACCATATCCTGGCTTCATCCTGGAATGCTCCTGTGACGACGCGCACTCTGTGTTCTACGGGGCATGCCATACTATCAAACACTCCTATGGCCGACGATATCCATAGGAATGCCTCCTCAGCATCCAACTTCCCAAAGAAAGGTCGTCCGCCATTCTTCACGAATCTCTCATATTGCCACAATTCCAAACTCCTCACGTCTACAGATCTATTTGATCCCTCTGCTTGCTCATAACGAGGAATCTGTGATCCCATACCAACTGGTACACTGTCACCTCCAACTGCTCCACTCCCCCCTACAGTTTGCCCGCTGCTTGCTATCGCAGGTCCATCGACAACCTGTCTTATCCTTGCCTGAAGTGGGGCAACCAGAGGAGCTGTTGCGGGGGTAGCTCCCTGTTGCAGCGGTGGAGGAGGAGGCGGCGGCGGAGGGCCCATGGGCGCTACTGGCTCTCCTTGCGCCTCTTCATCCACGGCTGGTCTCTTCTCTGCCCTAGCCACTGATAAAGCTATCTGTCTGATCTCTCTCCTAAATTCCTCCTGATTCTGCTGCATTTGCATCTGAACCTCAACTAGCCTAGCTATTGCAGCATCCCTTTCCTGTCGACTACTCCCACTGCGGTGACTGTCTCGGCGATGGCTCTCTGTGCGATGACTAGCTGATACCGGTACACTCGTTTCTGCTGGTGGCACGGTGGTCCTAGGTCGACTGGAAGCCGTGTCACTGTGACCATGGTCGGGACTATCCTGTCTGACTACTGGAGGCGATGGGGTCCTGATCTGCGTCCGACGGGTCTGTGTCACCATCCTGTTTGTGTACCCTACTCTAATCTACTCACCCTGTTACACCACTGTTAGGTAAGAAAATCTGTGAACAAAAACATAAAGACAGAAAAATACCTGTCGGTATAGCTCGGAGCAGCTTCGGCACACATGTAACCTGTAACGCATCTACCATCTTAATCAACCAAGGGTTAGCTCTACGATACCACTTCTGTAACACCCCGTTTCGGCTCACCCGTGAACCGACCCGGAAATGTCACCGGCGACCGAACCGTTCGTTAATCTACTAGATTCGGTTAATCCGACCAGGATCTACTCTCGGCGTCTCAAGATGAAGATGCAAATATGAAATGCATGAATGAGAACGATTGGGTTCTAATGCGGTCCTACATGCATGCTCTGATGTACAAGCAAAAACAAGACAAAATAATAAATGAGAAACCAAAAGAAAATATATAATATTTTATGAAAATACGATAACACATAATAATCTACCATGACATTAAATCATTATCTCATTCATTTTTACCCGAGCCGAGTCTGAACTCCAAGGCTCCCTACTCATTCATATTTATCAGTTCGTTTCATAACAAGTAATTCATCAAGACAAAAACATTGTAATAATCATCCACACAGTATTAAACAACCATCATTATACATTACACGCGGCAGGTACATGTGTGCGCGGTTCCGTGCTGCTCCTCCGCAGTCCCGACAGCTTTCATCGCTCGCATTCCTCACCTACATATATATAGAAAAACCGTCAGTAACGAGTGTTACCGGCCCGGAAAATAACTAATATCAATCTGGCACAGGAGAGCAAACTCTCCTGTTGAATCAAAACCATATACTTCCTCAAGAACTCTCATCAGGGCACATACAGGGCAGCCGTCGCCCTCGGGTCGACAGCGTCCCCCTATCTTTCTCATCCTCATACCTTGGTCATTTCTCTATCGCTTCTCGCATCAAATTTCATTCCTTACCGCCCTCTGCACCTTCCATATTACTCCTGGCCTTGAGCACAAAGGCCGAGCACTCTCAGGCAGTCGCCTTCAGTACCCTTTGAACCACAAGTCTAGACATGCGCTGCATTGCAGTACCCGTAAACCTCCACACTTCTCCGGGTTTGAGGAACTCAAAGGTGGAGTTGTCCGGATCCTTCGGGAACGAAGTGGGTTCTCCCCAGCTCCAGAGCCCGCTCTTCCGGGCACACGCCCTATCTGAAGACGTGGCCGCAAGTAACCCTCATTCCATCTCTCACCGAAAACACGAAAACTATATATATATAAGGCCTGGGTTGGGATTTATACAATAGGCCCGAAGGCATCGTGAGCTGGATCTGAAGTTCGAAAACAAACTCGAGGGATCTCATCCTCGAGGGTTATTAATCCGAAATAAGAACTGTTGGCTAAATGGCCCGAGTTAAGTGGGATCCGATAAAACGCCACTTAACTCGTCCTGTACATGATAAATCAAATATACAATAGAATAGCGTAAAACAGAGAACGAGTCCTAAACGGACCTGGTAGAAGCTCCAAACGGGTCCACGCGCCTAGGCGGCGAGCTCCTACACCGTACCTACACAATCAAGCTAAAAACTAACGCCCGCATGATGAATCACACATCCTATAGCATGCACACACAATCAACACAACCACGCATCAATCAACACACATCAACCTATATCAATTCTAGCAAGTCTACTTAGGCTAGTTTGCATTAGATCATGATCATTACCTAATAACCCTAATTAGTTTCATAACTTCTATTTTTAACACCACACAATTCCACAAATTTCATATTTTATTCTAAATCAAATCCACATTTATATAAGTAATTACAATGCACAATTCATCAATCATAGCATGCAAATTCTAATAATCAATACTTTCAATTAATTAAGTTAAAATAAATTATACCTCGCGTCGTCGAAAATCGGCGACGGCTAGGGTTTCCGTTTCGCGGCTCGAAACTCGAATTCGGCACCTAGCGGCGTCCGAAGTCTGATCAGATTGGACTGGGTGCGTTCGGCGGATGATCCGGCGAATTTCCCACGAATCCAATTTTCCGGCAGTTCCGACGGTTTTCCGGCGAGTGTCGGCGGTTTTCCGGCGGATTCCGACGGTTTTCCGGCGATGATTCGGGACGGGGCAATCAGGGGGTCTATCGGCACCAGCTCGACGAGCTTGGTCCGATGGCAGTGTCAAATAGAGCAACCGAGGCGGCGATGGCCGTCGACGACAGTGTTAAAAACGGGCGGCGGCGGCGGTGTGCTCCGATCGAGGCTCCGGCCGGCCTCGACGGCGGTTGGGAGGATGGGGGAAATGTCGGCAAGGTCAACGGGGTGGTACTGGTGGTCGTAGCGGCGGCGACGGCGGCCGAACGGCGGCGGAATCCGGCTCGGAGTGGCGACGGCCGAGGCGGCTTCGTGGGGCGATTCCGGCGTCGTGGCGGCGAGACGGTGGCCGGGGTGGGTCGTGGCGGCATGGCGTCGGCATGACGGGGAGGGGCGGCGTCGATCGGCAGCAGCTCGGCGTCGGCAGCGGCGGCGGCGGCAACACGCAGCAATGGCGGCGGCGAGGGTTTGGGGTGAAAGAAGGGTCGGGAGGGAGAAAAGGCGTGCGATGGCATTTTTGTAAATTAAACTTGACTCGACTCCGACTCGAGTCAATAATAATAACTATCTCCTAATAAATCCTAAAAAAATCCAAAAAAATTGGGAAAAATCTTTGTAAAATCAAACGAACACGGCAACATCCAAATGATATGTTCTATAACTAATAACCCACCCAAACTCACATATATCGCGTCCTAATTCGTCATTCGGCCCTGAAAATATTCTACGATCAAATAAAAATAACAATCAATACTGCATACCTCCACATACTTGATAACCCATTTTTCATCATCTTTTAGGCGTTATCATCGTACATTTGAGCATACATGACCCTCATCGCTCATAACTCACAGCGGGCCTCAACTCAGCTCGCGGTCCATGAAGCTGACTCGATTCAAACCGACGGTTGAACCGACTGGTTCACTCTCGTAAAACTCTGGCTCGAGTCACGGGTTTTACACCAGGTGTTCGTGTCTTGCATGTCACCACCTTAGTCCAGTTTCCATGGGATATGGTGTACATGATAGGAATGAGTTAAAAAGAAAAGGGGTAACAATAAAGAGCTTGAAGTATAGAGATATTAGCAAGTTAGTTGGCACATGAGATGGACCACTTCTAGAAGATAATGATGAATGAGGATGAGTAGTGAGATGGATCGACAATCTGATGGGCACTTCACCACCTCCCCCTCTTCCATTAGTTTACGACCTACTGGCAACAATTTTGGCCTCTTTTTGCCAAATAGAGGTCTCGAAATGATGAGGAAAAGATTTAGACCACCATTGCCTACTAGATCAGATAATTAATAGGATTCCACCAGAGATAAGGTACCAGACCAGTGATTGCCGTTTGAGGGCCAGTCAATACTGATAAAAGCAGCCACCCTGATTTCAGGAGATTAGAGAGGGTTCGGCATAGGTTTACCACATATGTGTTAGCACCATGATCCAAACCCCTCTGGATCCGACACGCATGATTGGACAACCTCAGCAAAGTTGTAGCAACCACGTCTAGGGACACATACAAATAGAGGAAGACATATTAGAGAAACTAGTGGATTTATGATGCATACGACCAGGATCAGATTTTTTTAGTACTTAGGTAGCACTGTTGTTGACGGAGTTGCACAACCACCGATCGAGTGCACAACCACCATCCGAGATGCACTACCACCGACCGAGTTGCACAACCACCGACCGAATTGTACAACCGCCGACCGAATCGCACAACCACCATCCGACTTGCACAATCGCCGACCGAGAACCATTGACGAGGTGCACAACCGCCGTCCGAGATGCACTACCACCGACCGAAGACGCACTACCGCCGTCCGTGTATTGCTCATCCGCCGACCGAGTAAATTAGTTAGAGCTTAGTAGGGCCAGAACTTGAGAAACAAGATATAGATACAATGGAAATTAGAAGAACAGAGAAGTGTTAGGAAAACTGAGGTTATTTGGATGAGATGGCATAGGATCTGACTTCACAGCTCTCTTACAATCATTGTCTTGACTTGACACCCTTGGGTTAGATGTATATTGTAAGATAACCCCATCAGGCATTGCTAGTGACAGTCTCATAGGGACGCGCATGGACAGAATCAGAGAACATAGCAGTATGACCTCCAGATGGGATGGTCACAATGATTAGATTGTGCAGATTTCATAATAGTACATCCATGGGCCACAATCAACATACACAGATCAGATGGTTAGTAGATGGTCACACTCCGTTGAACCCATTTAGCGATAGGCCGCCAGTGATAGGAGTTAGACTTGTATTAGAGGATTGGGCATAGATAGAAGGTTAGTGAGGAAGTGTCCTTTAGAAGGATAGTGATTGCCTTATGTTTCGCCAGCACAAGTAAGTTCTCACCTTGAACCATAGGGTTGAGCCTTGCCCTGAGTATAGAAGTACCTTCATGGTATTGATTAAGGTTTATAGTGTAGGTAGATGTTTGTAGACTGATCTTTCGATGAGGATTCTACCCCAACATGAGAGCGATGTAGACAAAGACTTCAAACAGAACAGGCCATGCTGGCCAAACAGAGTGATATCAGTGTATGCTCATCTTCATTGATAGCCTTGCTTGAGAGTCTACCACAACAGTAGTAGTCATGTGAGTCAAGATTAGTACTACAAATCAGTACGGGAAGGCAGGTCACACACCACTGAAGAGCAGAGGAGACATGTGTCGAACCTCATTATGAGTCCCCGTAGACTTGAGGGGAGACAGTGGTTCTTTGGGTCGTTTGAACACCCTGCCTGTTTAGAAGTGCGTGACTAGTACAGTCCAAAAAATATGTGCCTACTATTAGTTGATTGAACTAGAGCCACTTACGAGTCATTTCTGAGATTCGTCATTGATTGACTGTTCCACAGCCTGATCACCTGTGGCATAGTGAATCGTGGTGATCTTAGAGACAAGTTCATAGACCTACCGATATTTTGGTCACCCAGTACGCTACATATGAATTTCATCTCCCTTGCACTTGCATGACACCTTGACCTCACCATAGATCAGAGGGACATACCTATGTAGCAGGTCTTTTTAGCCTAGTGGATTCCCCCATTCACCTGGCGTCAGACACCACATGTGAGAATAAGATAGCACCCATTGAGAGTTTTTGAGTAGTGTGACTAAATTTCCACGAGATTCAGCCTCCCTTCCTATAACCTAGAGATGTCAGACAGATTAGAGTTTTCACTTGAGGATTCCCACTCACCCCTTTGTATGTATCAGTTCTACCATCAGTTTACCCAGAGGATTGAGATGAGTCTACATTGACCAGAGCATAGAGCACATGCCACAGACCAGATGCAGACTCTACAGTCCCATGCAGAGTATGTTATCATACTCCTTGAGACACACTGTGTATGTATAGGTATTCTCGCCTCCTTTCAGCAGTAGTTAGTGGTTGTATAGGTAGTCACCTGAGCCGTAGTATGTAGTAGAGTCATAGTAGTTATCTTTGTTCTTTTATAGAACAAAGTGAGATACTTGACTCAGGACCGAGTCAACTAGGACCTAGTGAGCGGTCCAGTTCCTTATATAGGGACACTTGAGAGTTGGATCTAGACTGGCGACAGTGAGCCATGTAGCTCATTAGTTTATACACTCGACCTAGCAGGAGACTGATAACATACTTTAGGTTGGTTGTATGACTTAGGAATAGAGTTTCCTAAGAGTACATGTAGGTGACCTTTCACAAATGAAGATTAGAGAGACATGGGTAGATGCTAACAGGTAGGTCTTACCCTCGATGTAGTTTTCCCAGACATAGCCCAGATTAGAACCTTGCGATACTCTAGAGTATCTGCTTGGCCAACCCAGTAGGCCCTTAGGGGTGACCTAGGTTTCCCTGCCGAGTTAGCAGTAAGGATCAGAACAGAAGAGAAGGATGATGGTCATATTAGAACAGGCACATACAGCTTAGAAATAGAATGTTGATATTGATAGCATCACAAACAGAACTCGCTATGACGGTGCAGCTACAGTAAGTGAGGATCTGCATGACCATTGAAGAGTAGAGGATACAACTGGTCTGTATCTAGCTTTCAGATATTAGTTCAGTAGAACCTCCTTGAGTTGAAATTTCAAGGATGAAATTTTTATAAGGAGGGAAGATTGTAAAACCCACGATTCGAGTCAGGGTTTTATATTCAGAACCGGTCGGTTCGACCGTTATTTTCAAGTCGAGTCAGTTTCAGAACACGTGTACTGAGCCGATGCTAGTCGCGTGTATGAGCTATGAGGGTCATGTGTACCCAAGTATATGATGATAACATCATGAACATAGCAGAACAGAATGAGTTATCAGATATATGTGAGTATGCCAGTCATTTTTTTTATTTTTATATGTAGTGGATCGTAGAATTAGTTTTAGGCCATTTACTACGTTAGGACACGTTACAGGCAGTTTGGGTGGGTTGTTAGTCATAGAGCATATCATTATGATGTTTTGGTGTTTGTTTGATTTTACGGGAATTTTCCCGATTTTTATGAATTTTTTATCGGGATTGTCTTGGTGTGTACTTTGATTTGCATGTCATTCATGTAGTACCATGTTAGGGTTTGTGCATTCATCCATGCTTTGATAGTTGTATCTTCATCTTAAGACGTTGAGATTGGATCCATATGAGTTAAGTTTGGGTTAGCTGACCTAACCGGGGCTTGTAACATACCGGTTCGGTTCACGAGCGTGAACCGGATTTGGGGTGTTACAATTTTATTCTAAATCTGAATCTAAAACTAAACACAGATAAAATTAATCCTCAATGATCTAATATGAAGAGGCTCCGATACCACTTGTTGAAATTTAACTTAACCAAATGGACAAAGTTGTTGTATATTTAACTTAACCAAATCATACAGATGATAAAAAACTTCACAATAAAACCTTATTCTTCTTCTTCTTCATTTTAAATTATCACAAAAATAGAATTTGATAATGGAAGCATACTTGATGTATAAAAACAAAACGATTCTTTACTTTTTTAGGTTTTGATCTTCCAAATTCAGCACCGGTTCTCCAAAACCAGAGTTTCTAGAAAATGAGATACTAGAAAGAAAAACTACGGGCGAATTTGGAGACCGTAACCGTATTTATCCTTATTTTTTATAATTTCAATTTAACCCATCATAAATTAAAATTTTTGAAAATGGTATCTATACAAATTTATCCAATATGGTATCTACACATATTTGTCCATATTTATCTTAAATATTAATGGCCTATTAATCTTAACTTTAATAGATCAATTTAATTTAAGCCAAACCTTAATAATAACATATGATACAATTATACATACATGTATATATGTGTCCAAAATCCAACAATCATCTATTTCTAAGAACATGAGGATAACATTGGAATGGTGGAAGATGATCTAATCAATTTTTATCAGGTCATGAAGAGTTTTAATTCTCAAAAGTTGATTAATGTCATGAACAAAGAGATGAAGTCCATGAAAGCTAATGACGTTTGGGATCTTCTCCTATTGCCTGAAGGTGCGAAACCTATTGGTTATAAATGAATATTTAAAATCAAGAGAGATTCGAAAAGTGATATAAAATGATATAAAACTTGTTTTGTTGCGAAGGCCTTTACTTAATAGGAAAACATCAATTATAATGAGACTTGTTCTTCAATTTCATTGAAGGACTCATTCAGAATAATTATGGCATTAATGTCACATTTTGATCTTGAGTTACATTAGATGGATGTAAAGACTGGGTTTATAAATGATGACATTGATAAAACAATTTATATAGTGCACCTAGAAAACTTTGTATCAGGAGATTCAAAGAATATGGTTTGCAAATTAAAGAAATCCATCACAGGCTTCTCGTAAATGGTATTAAAAATTTTATCAAGTTATTCTCTTGTTCGGTTTTAAGATGAATGTGATTGATGATTATATATACCATAAGTTTAGTGAGAGTAAGTATATTTTTTGGTTTTATATATTGATGATATATTGCTTGCGAGCAATGATATAGGTTTATTGCATGAAACCAAGAGATTTTTATTAAAGAAATTTGAAATGAAAATCTTGGAAGTGTATTTTTTGTATTAGGAATTCAATTACATTGGGATCGCTCTCGATGTATACTCGGATTATCACAAAAGACTTATATAGAAAAAGTGTTTAAGAAATTTGGCATGCAAGGTTGTAAACTAGGAGATACCCCTATTTCTAAAGGAGACAAATTCAGTCTCAATCAATGCCCTAAAAATAATATAGAAGGAAAGAAAATATAAAAATTCTCTATGCTTCAGCAGTGGGATGTCTTATATATGCTCAAGTTTGTACGTGTCCAAATATTGCATATATTGTTGGAATGTTGGGCAGATATTTAAGTAATTCGGGATTGGATCATTGGATAGCAGCCAAAAGAGTCATGAGGTATTTTCAGAAAACAAAACATTACATGCTTACATATCGGAAGTCAGATCAACTTAAGATCATTAGGTGTTCTGATTTCGATTTTGTTGGATGTCAAGATATTCGTCGATCCACTTCTGGTTATGTCTACCTTGCTAGAGGAGTTATTTCTTGGGGGAGTGTTAAGCAGACACTCGTAGCTTCTTCTACCATGGCAGGTAAATTCATAATTTGTTATGAGGCATCCAATCATAGAATATGGTTGCGGAATTTTATCACAGGGCTGCGCATTGTTGATAATATTGAAAGACCACTTACGTTATTTTGTGACAATTAGTCTATAGTATTATATTCAAATAACAATAGGATCTTATTTAAATCAAAACACAGATATCAAGTTCCTTGTTGTAAAAGAAAGAGTTCAGAGTGGTAAAGTTTTTATAGAGAATATTGAAACAAACTTCATGGTTGTGGATCCGCTTACTAAAAATTTACCGCCTAAGGTCGTTCATGAGCATGTTGCTTATCTGGGTGTTGTATCATTTAATGATATGTTTCTTTAGTGAGAGTTTGTTTTCTTTATTTTTTATGTAAATTGCAGTATTTGGTTTCTATTTCGCTCTGTTTTGGTAACCTCATAAAGTTTGACCAATTAAAAAACACATCTATACTTAATCTATGTCATTTAATTATGTTAATGTTTGTGACTATGAATGGATTTAGTTACGGTATATATAACAAAAATCGCCTTTATCCTATATTAACAGAATTAATAAACAAGATTGTTATTTTTTTGAATAATAGCATATTGTTATTTTGGATCTCATAAGGTTATATGGTGATATACTATTATCTTTGTATATATAGTCTAAGTGGGAGATTGTTAGATTTTGGACGTTTATATACATGTATATATAATTGTATCATATGTAATTATTAAGGTTTGATCTAAATTAAATTGATTTATTAAAGTTAAAATTAATGTGTAATTAATATTTAAGATAAGTATCGATAAATATGTGTAGATACTATATTTAAGATAAGTATGGATAAATACGTGTAAATATCATTTTCAAAATTTCTAATTTATGATGGGTTAAATTGAAATTATGAAAAATAAAGATAAATACGGTTACGGTCTCCAAATTCGCCCGTAATTTTTCTTTCTAGCATCTCATTATTTAAAAACTATGGTTTTGGAGAACCGATGCTGAATTTGGAAAATCAAAACCTAAAGAAGTCAAGAATCGTTTTACTTTTATAGATTCAAGTATGTATCCATTATCAAATTTTATTTTCTTGATAACTTAATATTTAGAAGAATAATAATAAGGTTTTATTGTGATGTTTTTATAATAAAGAAGTTAAATATACAACTTTGTCCATTTGGTTAAGTTAAATTTCAACAATTAAGAGATTCGTGACTAATAATAATGTAGCGTGTTTGTGTTTTATTTTTTCTTTTCGAGGAGCTTGCAATTTGTGATTTTTTTTTTGGCATTGCTTCGTGTTTTGCTGTCTTTTCATTTCGGGAAGTGAAGTTGTGCCTACCAATTCATGTTTTTCTTTTTTAAAAAAAATCATGTTATAGTTCTTGCTAAGGCGTATTGTGACTCCTGCCCTTCACCCCAGGAAGGTCGGAATGAGTTGCGTGCCGATCTGAGCTAGTCACCAAAATATTTGCCAGCCGTAGCAGTAATCGAACCTGCCGGCACACCACTAAATTACTCTGTATCACCTCATGCACAGAAGCTTGTATCACTCGCAAAAATTAATGGCAGTACAGGCCGGCTTGTTGGTGCACCTTTTTGTCAAATGGGTTTTCATCTCTTTGAAGAGTTGTGGCCAAGAGAGCCGGCTTCTATGTTGAAATATTATAATTATGTGTAACATCTGAAGCATATGTAGATTCAATCATGCTCTTTTGAGTTTTCATTGTATTATCTTGCTTAGCTTGAGGCCAGAGTATATATGAAAACGCCACTATCAATTATTTTATGATGCGTTTGAGCTTTTTTTACGTACCGCTAAATGCAAAGGACAGGATTGAATCAGGACATTGTACTGTTTCATTTGTCAATGCCAAGTGAGATACACGCACAAGACAAAGTGAGATGCGTGCAATCTTCATCGTCGGCCTCCTCGTGTTTAACATTTTTCTTATTTTTATTATAAATTATTGTGTTATCATACATTGATTGGTCTAATGTTATTTTCCTTGCATACAGTTAATCACTCTGCTTAACATTGTATATGGTAAACAACCGATGGCGAGATTATTAATCTAGTTATAATGTGGCTACATGTAATTAGATAGATAAGTTAATTAGTGCACTTCTCCAAAAATTCAAAATTTTTGAGGATTCAATGTCTTGGAAGAAAGAGAACAGACGTTACTGTTAACATTTCCAACATGGTGACACACAGGATTGGGTAAAAAAATGTGGGAAAACTGTAATTGCAGCAGACATGTTATATGTCAATGCTCTATGCGATCAGAATAGTTAACATCAGGACTCTTAACACTGCTACAAAAAGCGAAGAAAAACAAACAAACCAAGATATTAAACACAGAAAGATTTCATACGTAATGGGAAGCACTCCAATTTGAGGCAGACAAGCAACTCTGCCAAACCCAAACCGTGCGTGCCAAGCATATTTCAGTCCCGACAATGAGAAGATATGATCATAAACAACAATATTCTCAAGGTCAGATTCCAAATATATAGGATAGTCGTCTCCCATAATAAATATATATACATATATATGAGTGATACCCAACAGTTCCTCCATATCTGCAATTTCATTCTTCCTGCTTTGTCTCCATTCCACCTGCAACATAGTTAATCCTCGCTATTACCACAATGGAAAGGATAGCAGAGCATGCAGGTACTTGCAGAGCTATCTCTGCACCACCAACTCTAGCTTTGAGCAAGCAGTCCCATGTAATCACGAAGACGTTAAAGCCCAAGATCCGGATCATCCACATCTTTGCACCGGAGGTGATCAAGACCGACGCGGAAAATTTTAGGGAGCTGGTGCAGCGGCTTACTGGGCTGGGCAGCAGCAAGAAGAAGGGGAACGTGGCGGCAAGTACGAGCTTCACCGAAGATCCATGCTGCAACATGGGCAAGAGCTCGGATCTCTCTGGAACTCATGAGCAGATCAGTTCAGCTAATGGGTTCGTTGGGGTGAAGGAGGAGGGAGGAAGGATGTGGGGAGGTGAGAGTTGCTGCGTTTTTGGTGGGATGGATGATTTGGATGGATTTATTCAAGAACTCGGTGAGCTTCCATTGAATTCTAGCTTGAGGTCTGCAAAATGAACGGTGATGGCATAGATCAAGAGACAAATTGATTTGATATGATCATATCAAGATGATTTGATTTGTTTGTGTGATTTCTGTTGATTTGTTCCAGTTGTTGTTCTTTGTATTCATTTATTCATTGTACATATAAATAAATAATGCATGGATTTTATTCATTTCTTTACATCTCATGGTCTCTTGATCATGAGATGTAAACTTTCTTGGGTTTCAAATATTTGTAGTCATGCGGAGAAAAGCTTAAGCATTCGGCAACTAACAACGTATATTCTCTCCGATTTCAATTATATGGGCAACAACATCCATGTTCAATCTTTGGTTTTCTGTTGGTGATTTCACTTGTAAAAGTTTTTGTCTAATTGTTGTCCAATCTTCCATATTGACTTGTGATATTCTTGTTCAATTACAAGATCGAGAAAAAACCCATTTCTCTTTTGATGAAAACTGTTGGTTCAAATTAGAATTTCATCATGTTGTTGCAACATATTTTCATAAATCTGTGAAGTTAGGACTTGGCTTTTCATATAAGTTTCTGATTTCTTATATTAATGGCTTAAATCAAAGTCTCCGGTTATTACCTTCCCCGAGGCCGCCGCTCACATTTTTGTAAGCAATTGAGTAAGCAGCTTTGTTTTTATAAAGCGTAGGAACGTGCAAAGATTTATGAAAGATTAACAACCTAACTCTAATTAAAAAGATGTTGATAGAAGAAGTTTTCATATTGATTTAGAAGAATTTTTCATTTGCAAAAAAAGAATAAATTTAATTATATATGAGAAAAAAACAAAAGAATAAATTTAAAAATTAAAAATATATAAAAATTCTTTTCCATTTCTAATGAAACTCGCCGTCATAAAATGACCCTTTTGACAACATTCCGTCCATTAATATTCATAAGATATTTGTTTCTCTCTTACTCCATAAATAAAATGAGTTGGTGGTAAATTGATGTTAAAAGGAATATCTTGAGAAAAAACAATCTCTACAATTTTTATAGTATTTTATGAACTTGTTTTAGTTACTCAATAGACTTTGAAGTGGACTTGACTCGAGGTGGCAGGATTGCCTCCAACCTTAAAGTAATTTATTTATATGACTTTTCAATCTAACAAACACAAGAATATATTGAATTAATAAATTTTGTTTGCTTAGATACTAGTAATAAATAAATACATAATTTATGTTACTTTAAATTATTAATTTAACTAAAATAAAAGAAAACTAATCTATATTGGTCTAAACTTTTTTTCGTTAAATTCAGAGAAACTTAGGGAGAGTCGGAGAGCCAATTATAAAATATATTAGCAGAGTCATTCATTAAGTTTGATTTTGAAAGCCACGAAATGGAAGGTTTTAGATAAAAATGGAGTTTTAAAGTTATGGCTTTAGTTATGGAAGAACCTAATTTTTTTTAATTTTCAGAGAATAAAACAACAATTAATAAACACTTAACCCCTTCTTTTTCAAAAGAAATTCATTGTTAATATGAAATGTGAAGTTGTGAACGGCAAAACTAGAAATAAACTATTAGTTGATTAAATTAGGAGTAGCTATGCTTAAAGAATCTATAAGGTCATGACAAAACAAAATTGACAAAATTGAAAACTGTCTAATTTCCAGTACTGCTGATGAACAAAATAAACATCTCAGCTGTTACAAATTTTTTTAAATTATAAGAGTCATCACATTTGGAAATAGAATAAAAATGTGCGTTTTTTTTGTTTTGTTTTATTTTTCTATAGCACATATTTTATTTAAACTAGAAGAAACAGACAACATATATATAACGTACATATTACTTTTTTTATCCATTTTTTTTAATCCATATTGCATTACTATTTGCAAGAGTGGGTAGAGAGGAGCAGTATACATTGTTCATGTCGATAATATATAATTAATAAGATTAAAATAGAAGTTGTTAGAGTTAGTTGAGCTTCTTGTTGAATTGTTAATTAAATAGTAAAGTTGTAAGCATTACATTATAGAGACTAGCTATGGGCAAGGAAAGTTAGATTTTCCAAAGTCATATGAATATTACAATATTAAAAAATCACTAGTTAGAGATATGAGTGTCTATCCATATCTAGTTGTTAATTGGGTCTTACAATCAATACATGAGCTGATTATTTTCCTAAGGTTAGTTGAGCTTTAATTAGATAGCATAACATCTACATTCACTACATAGATTATATAGACAATTGGAAAATTCTTGCGTTCAAAGAATGTTGTAAAATCTGGGCTTTCTGCCTGAAAGTTTTAATGCGAGTTTAGCCTTGACCTGGACTGTGTTGTTTATCAGACTCTTTTTTTACGTGATTATATATGGTATGTCTGTGCAAGCCATTATCTTAGTCTCCCCTCGTGCTCAGCACTATCTGATTAGACACTACATTGTTCTGACTCATATTTTTAATTTTTATTTAAGTTGAGTATAGTAATGTTTAAGACTGTGTCTCTTTCAGACTATTCTTGTAACGACTCGACTCAAAATTCAATGCAATAGGCTAAGCTATTTCTTCAAAAGTGGTTAATTAAGTTAAAGATCTATAATTCATTCCTACTAATAAATATGATCTTATTCCAGTAGATATTAAATATATGACTAAATTGAGAAATCTCACAATCCACTCATCTTCATAAATTTCGTCCTTGAAATTCTTATATTTGGCCTATTGCTAACCTCAACCCACGACCGACCTTTTATGACTCGTGATCGGCAACATAGCTAATGTCTCTATTCCAATCCATCATCTAATACGAAACTACGATCCTCTAATACTATTTATAACAACCCAACTATACTCAATAAGAGATGCCATTCGGTAAATGATAAAGTGCAAGTAGGACACGTCATGAATTCCTCATCTTATACGATATATAAGGACATATAATGAAACCCTGATCTTAGAAAAGTTAAAGTTATATATATATATATATATATATATGCACATGTACAAAAATGATAGTATGTGAACTATTTTTGGTCTGTAAACTTTGTAAATTTGTATCATGACTATCAATTTTTTATCTAATAGTTCACATTTGTCGGTATTTTATAAACTACTTATAACCAATTTTTAGTAACTACATAATATGAATCATTAGATAAAAAATTAACTGTCATGATACAAATTTATAAAGTTTATGTTTAAAAAAGATGCACACTCTATTATTTCTATACATAACCATTCTTTTATGACTGTACAATATGAAATATTGGATAAAAAAATTAACGGTCATGATACAGGTTCATAAAATTCACATTAAGAAAGGTTCACAAATCATTTTGTGTGTGTATATATATATAAAAGCTCAAGTAGTGAATAGTATATTTTCTTGGCTATGAAAAAGTACATATATCCCTGTATGCATGGTTGGAATCATAGTTACAAAAATCGGCCAATTCTATCCGAAATCAGCCAATTTAACGGGGCTCAGTGCAAAACTGAGTCAAAATACCTAAGGATTGCTTGGGCAAAAAATAGGACCAAGAATTGGCCGATTTAGGCCGATCTGAGCCAATTTTCACCCCGAGTCGATGACGGCAAGAATCGGTCGATTCAGGCAAAGAGGGGGGGGATAGGGTGAACTTCGGCGAGGCGAAGGGGTAGATGGCAGTGGGTGGTGGAGGAGATCTAGCGCCGGGGGGGTCGGGTGGCACGCTGTGGGTGGGGGGTGATAGGGGGCGGGGTGGCAGTGCAGATTTGGCGGCAGGGTGGGTGGGGGGAGACAGGGGTAGGATGGGGTGAACCTCGACAAGGCGGCAGGGTAGTTGGCGGCTGGTGGCAAAGGAGATCTAGCGCCGGGGGTGGGGAGTGAAGGGTGGGGTGATACGTGGGGGAAGGAGATCTAGCGGTGGGGGCGGGGGAGAATGGGGTGGGATGGGGTGAGGCTCGGCGGGGAGGCAGCACGCGGCGGGGGACGAGGCAGCGGGCAGTAGGCGGCGTGGGATGGAAGAGATCTAGCGGGGGGAGACAGGAAAAGGATGTAGAGAAGATTGAAGGGGTAGTTTAGGTAATAAAAATTGACTTGCTCCTTACTCGAGTCAATAATAATGAAATAAATCCTAA
The DNA here is from genome assembly GCA_033002965.1 of Piper betle. NCBI lineage: Eukaryota > Viridiplantae > Streptophyta > Magnoliopsida > Piperales > Piperaceae > Piper > Piper betle. The sequence continues at coordinate 42,275 of JAURVB010005072.1, forward strand.
AAATATAAAATAAAATACAACAAAAAATAGTTGAAATGAAGTATTCTATAATAATGGTGGGGATAGGGGGAGGAGATAAATAATAGATTTTAACTGATTCAAGCGAACCGATTCTTGTCCCATTTTTTTATAAATCGGTCTTATTCAATGACTCTATTCAAAACCGATTAAACGTCCGATTCCAATTTTTACAACTATAGTTGAAATAGAAACGTTAAATTAGATGAGGAAAATAATAACTCAAACCCCCATATTCCATATTATAGGCTGTTAAATTTTTGTAGCTCCAAAATATATAACCAATGACCAATGAAGCTATGGAACTAAAAAATATCTCATGCAGCTCTTCCTGTCAAAACAAAAAGGTAGAGATAGGGTTCATATGATAACGAGATATTCCTATCGTTTGGTCCAGAAAGGTTAGAGATAGGACGACAAAAAAGAAGAATCAATATTAACCGTTGCGCGCAGCATTTTATCTTACATAAAAATAAGATCTAATCTTTCGGCCTTTGATATATGTATAAACAAGTGTTTATTTATTCATCAGGTTATATATATGTGGAGATAATAAGGGTGAACGTAATTCTGTCCGAATTATACGATCAGACCGAATCAAACCAAGCTAAAATTTTCGTCTCAGTTTGGTTTTGCAACAATTTGATATAGTTTTGGTTTGGAAAATTCAACTAAATTTAAGCTAAACTGGAAAACTAAATTGTTCATATGGGGGTTATCATTTTTTCCCGTATGGCGTTATCATTTAGTTATTCTTTTGTGGTTCATTTAAGATGTTCGGTATATCTATTATATAACGTTGGGAATATATTTTAAAGTGACTAAGTACTTTGCTTAAACACAGTATATTTCCGAAGTAAATAATAGTTTTTATTGATTTGATTTCACCATTCCAGGTCCGGTTCAATATTCAAAAGTGTCTGATATTTTGGTTTGATTCCATATTTCGTTGCCCAAGTCATTCAGAAAATTCGGTTGTGTTGGATCAGACAAAAATCTCTCACCATCTTCTCAAGATTAGCGATAAATTAAGTGCTAATGCATGCATAGTAAAAACAGAAGTGAAAATTTTTCTGACAACAACAATAAATTGACCAATTACCAATCTTTAAATCTATATCTTATGGCGGTTGAAACGGAGCAGCTTTTCCACCCTAAAACATCTGTATCGCCTTTAACCAGTGTTCCCAATTGCCCGGTTCAGCCTGGGCTGACCCAAACCCGATTTAGCAAACCTGGACCTGAATCGACTTGGGCAATGGTTAAGTGTTTATTCAGGTCCTTAAAGGGTTAGGACTTAGGTCTTTTGAGACCCAAAACCGAACCTGATATGAAACAAACATTAATAAAACCCAAATCCGATACGGTGGAATCCAAACCCGATATTTTCGGATTGGATCAAGTTGGGTACCTTGTTTACTTTGACCCATTGGCAACATTACTGTTAACATTATCGTTGCCCATAAATAATTGTTTTCCGGCGAAACATATTGGGATATATGAAAGGAAAATGGCCAAATTCATTGATTTTCATGTTTATCAATCGTATCGTGGAGACAATACTTGCGAATTTGTAACGGTCCGATAGGTATTATTAGTAAATATGGGCTTTCCACGGGCTTATTTGTTGCTCATACATATATTACATAAAAGGCCCACTAACTTAAATATGGAGACTATAAAGCCCAACTAGATGGAGCTAATTAGGAGTGTCCACGTTGCACACCGTTTGTCCTTGTCCGCTGCGGAGACACCGCCGTGTCCATGTCCATGCCATAAAATTTTTTGTGAGCACCATCCATGTCCATCGGCAAAATTTTTTACGGACGTTTACAGACACAGACAAATATTAACATCACATACATTAATATGAACAATAAAATTAACATAAATTAAATAATTCAAGCTCAAAAATAAATTGAAAATTATGTATTTTACTTAAATATAAATTTACTAATTTATTTTCAATGGATCTAATTTATATATTTTTGAATTTTTATATTCTAACAACCCCAAGACACACTCCTCTGTCACTACACAATTAACATTTTTAAGACAATTGATAAATCAAAAAATATTCTTAATTATATAAAAAAATTCTATTTGAATATATAATATAAAAATATCTTTTATTTTTTACTATACACCTATTATTTATAATAACAATTTTATGTATTTACAATTTAATCAATTACATTATTCAAAATAATAATTATTTTTTTAATACCTTAAAAATTAGTATTAGAAAGGACGAAACTATTTTAATTTTGACTTTCACAAATTGTGTACGCGTCATTCGTGGATATGTTTACAAATGTCGATATTTTTTATAGACACTATTTTAGTGTCACCAAAAGCTTCCGCAGTCTGTGCGAACGGTCCTTGAAGTTATGTATGGCACGGATGCAAATGCAGACAGAGACGTTCGTGATTTTTTGACACCCCGAGAGCTAGTTTGCTAAGCATCACGATCTAACACCGTTCTTGGGGAAATTTCAGTAGCACCTAAATTTATTTACGCCACTGTCCCAACCAGTTATGATATGTTTGAGATTAGTTGTCTGGGCTACTGATTTATCTTGTGATTTTGCTGTGACTGTCTGTAAGAGTCGCCTAGATAACATGGATTCATGAACTAGACTAACACCCCTTAACGTTTTGCTCGTAATTATTTAATTATTTGAATTTTTTTTCAACCAAAAAACGAAGCGTTAATTACTTGAAATACCAAAATACATGTTGAGTGTAACTGCAGGCAAGTTATGCGCTGCAAAGTTCCGCAATCTAGGAATCCACCTTACAAAGTACTTACCACTTCATCATGCAGTGTCAATTAGTGATGAAATTGATAATGCTTAGTAATTTATTTAGTTATTTCTAGTAAATGAAATAGAAAATTAATTATAATTTTCAATAACTCCCTTAAAATCACTAGGATTATCCTTCATAGGCGAGCAATTCATTGCAATTTTACATCACAAAAGTAAAATGAATCTGCCTATCATATCTTGAGGCTATTAGTTTAAAACATATGATTTTATCAAAAATTTTCTTTTTTAGGACGCTACAGAAGTTTATCCACCCTGTCAATAGATGGAGGGCAAAGCTGAACAATTTTTTGCCGCATCCTCAGGATTGAAAATGTTATTAATCATGTCTACATTCCAATTTCCATCTACAGATATTAAGGAGGAAACAGGCCAAGAAACATTAAGTTGATACTGAATATTTGTAGTACCGAAGGATCCATCCCAATTCTTATACTCTACCCATTGCAAACTGCCCAACAAAGATTATCTATAAGAGTCTCCAATCCAATGCTAACTCCTTTCTAGATATGGGTACAGGATTTTGATTTATGAAATGCCCACCAACCATTAGATTTCTCGTAGTTAGTACTTAGGATTATAGAAAGAAGAGACTCTTGCAAATAAAAAAATTTCACACCAAAATCCTGATTGAGTAGATTCAATCTACTTTACAGTAGACAAAGGAACTCTAAAGAGATGAGAGATTCCACTTTCGAATTTGTCTAGCAATTTTCTCAGGCTTTTTTTTCAAAAAAGGGGATAAATATGTATAAACCTATAGAACGAAAATTACAAAATGTGTACCTTGCCTTTTATTTGTTAGGTTTGTCTCACATCGGTCGTAGAAGTTGTTAGTAACTTGTATATAAGCTGATGGGAAAGTCTTAATTCTTGAGCTAACTTTTGGATTAAGAGAGACACATGACATCTATTATGAGTGTCCTTTGATTGTTTAAAGTCCCTTTTGGGGCCCGAAAGACTCAACAGTGGTTTCGGTACTTCAATGGGGGCCCAAAGGGCCCAACAAATAGTATCAGAGCCAAGTTCGAACCAGAGCCGGGTTTGCCTACACCGATTGTTGTTGTTTCCTTCATGGGTTCCACGAAGAGGAGTTTGCCAGGTTGTTGTTTCCTTCATGGGTTCCACCTGATGATTTGAAGAGGAGTTTACTAGGCAGGTGCCGTCTGATTTAAGTTGTTTCCTTTATGGGTTCTACGTGATGATTTGAAGAGAAGTTTGCCAGGTTGGTGCCGTCTGATTTAAGGGGAGTGTGTCAGATGATAATGGTTTTCGGCTATGCCCACTGTGTGAAAGGGGGTTATTGGGTTTATCCCACATCAGTCGTAGAGGTTGTTGGTAACTTATATATAGGCTAATGGTTATTGAGCTTGCTTTTGGATTACGAGAGACCCGTGACATCTATTGTGAGTTTTTTGTGGTTGTTTAAAGTCCCTTTTGGGGGCCTGAAGGGCTCAACAATGGTTTGTCCCACCTCAGTCGTAGAGGTTGTTGGTCATTTGTATATAGGCTAATGAGAAAGCGTTAATCCTTAAGCTTTAATCCTTAAGCTTGCTTTTGGATTAAGATAGGCACCTGATATCTATTGCGAGTTTTTTTGTTGTTTAAAGTCTTTTTTAGCGGCCCGAAGGGCTCAACAGTAATTTCAGAGTTTAGGTGGGGACCCAAAGGGCCCAACATTAGTGAGTTTGGTGAAGGTTGGAGCAAAGCTATTTTGTGTTGCTCAAAAGAGACGGTTGTGAATATAATCCTTGTGAATATTGGGAGGATGTGAGCTAATCTCTTTTGCAGGCAACCTCTGAAGGGGACTATGGCTTTGGTGTAGCATTTGAACAGAGTCACCACCGGCTCATCAAAAACAAAACATTGAGTGTCACATGTTATTTCGTGCACTTCTCTGAGAATCCGTACCTATTAGAACACGGTATTCAGATGGAAAGGATGTCTTTCCTTCTTTTCCTTTTGAAAAGAGTAGAGTAAGGACTGTCAATTCTGAGAATTGGAATGAAATGGACGCCTGACGTGAAGGGCTTAACACGTAACAAATTTGGCACCGGTCACGAAGGCACGGGAAAAAGAGGCGGAGTCAACTCGTGATTCGACTTAATTAGAAATTTGACACTTAAATATTTGAGGTCAAACCCGAATCTTATGAGTTAAGTTTGAGAGATATAGTGTTCGACTCGAGTCAATTCGATTATAATTTAAACTCGACTCGAAATTAGTTCGTAGTTTGACTCGATAATATAATATAATAATATACATAATATCATTTACCTATTCAAAGCACATTTAAAATTGTAGATAAATCTTATTATTGACTATTAATATAAATTCTAAAAAATAATTTTACTATAATAAAGGAATGAAAATCAATTTTAATTAACATGAGTTTGATATCGGCAAAAAATCTCTGCCACAACAATTTAATTGTTTATTATGACTTAATTAATTAAAATAGTAAGATTAACAAATTATGTATGTTATGACTTATATAAGAGACGGACCACCGAAAATATGGATAAAATAGCCAAAAGATTTAAAGTTCATTAACAGGATAAGAATTCACTTATAAAAATTTTAAAAAAATTATATGCCAAGAATGTCTAAAAGATTTAAGAGGAACAAAATTTTAAAATTGCCAGAGACGGACCTCTAGGGGCTGCTGGTCGGGCGCTCCATCGCGCAGAGGGGGCCCTTGGTGGCTGCGGCGCAAAGGTGCGACCATGACAACGAGTACTCTAAGGAGGTGGGGAGGCAGGGAGGCGGAGATGAATGGCCCTGGGTTCCAGAAGCACGTCTACACCACCCGCTTGTCGAGGCTGTTGCAAGTGCCCCACATCTCCATAGGCTCCCTCATTCACCTCCCTCATTCTTTTCTGTTCTTGCTCGATGTGATGGCTTGTTTTGATCAACTTTGTTCAATTTTTGCTGTTCTTGATTATTGTTATGTTTTTTTTGAATCCTTCTGATCATTCTATGCCAATCTTAGATGGAAATGTGTACAATTTCTTCACATTTTATTCGTCGCCTTGCAATTAATTGAAAAAAAAATTCAACTTTTTTGTTATGTTTCTATGGTTTCGAACTTTTAAACAAGTTATTTTTGAGTTCTTAAATAAACTAGGTTCAAGCTCTTAAACGATCTCGTTTCAAACTCCCAAACGATCTTATTTCAAACTCCTAAATGATCTTATTTCGAGTTTCTTAAAATTTAAAAGTTTAAAGTATATTTGAGTTTGAGTCGAACTTGAACTTAAATAGTATAAAAAATATTTAAATAAATTCGAATATATACGGTCAAAACTCATTCGATTTTAACTTTAAATTTGGACGAATTTTGAATTTTTTGTATCTGATTTACCAACCTTACCTCTTACTGTTACTAGTAAAGCGGTTTTCTCGCCCACTTGCTCTCAAGTTTGCTGGGTCTCGGACGGAGTTTGCTAGGTTGGAGAAGGGTCCATCGTAGTCTCTTTCTGACCTGCCCTTTGCTCACTGTTCAATGGGAGACTCTTTATTAGCTAGGCAGAAGTTTACGCAACACGAAGCCCCAGATGTTTGTTGGCCGTCTCTGCTCATCGGCCCCCTTCTTGCATACGCTGACAAGTTAACAGATTAGGTCTTTTACAAAACCAGCAGAAGGTGCAGACGAGACACGAGTCACTGTAAGGAGTCTCTCCTGTCAAAGATTTTGATACCAAAATAAAAGTCGAATTAGATTCAAGAGAAGCTGGACCAGCGTCTGGCCAACGCGGTCATCATATCATTATTAATTCAATACTAGTACAGATACCGACTATAAACTCAAAAAAGATGGGCGGGTTCCAACAATAGTATCCTCAATTAAATTAAATTACGACCTTGTCTCCGGCAATTACGGATTAAATAACAACAACAAAACTAAATTATAACAAAGACAAGAACGACAAGACCATAATCGACCACCCACTTCCCGGCCATCGATTCCCGACCCAGATCTTGTCTTAAAACTTGTGTCGGTACCAGAAGACGCCCTTCTCCGGCGACCCCTCGTCGGGCTCGACGTAGACGCACTCCTTCGCCTCCCTCCAAGCGGCCTTGTAAACAGGGGTGCCATCGAAACGGTAGTATTCGCCCAGGATGGGCTTGATCGCCTTGGTCGCCTCCATGGCGTGGTAGTGCGGCATGGTGGAGAAGAGGTGGTGGGCAACGTGGGTGTCGGTGATGTTGTGGAACACCTTGTTGAGCAGGCCGTAGTCGCGGTCGACGGTGGCCAGAGCCCCGCGGAGCCAGTCCCACTCCGACGAGTCGTAGTGGGGCAGTGCGGCGTGGGTGTGTTGGAGGTAGGTGATGAGGACGAGGAAGCCATTGACAATGAGGAGCGGGACGCCGTAGTAGCAGGCCACCCAGGAAAGCCCACGGGACACGGCTAGGTGGCTGAGGAGGTAGAGCACGGCCACCACGCCGGCGTCGGAGGCGAAGATCTGCACCCGCTCCCGGTCGTTGTAGATGGGGCCGTAGGGGTCGAAGTGGCAGGCGAAGCGGTCGTACTTGCGGCCGGAGACGTTGAAGGCGAGGTACAGAGGCCAGCCGAGCGTGAACGTGACGACCAGCGAGAGGACGCGTCCGGGCGGGTTGTTGATGTACTTGGCGAACCATGCCATCTCCGACTTCGGCTTCGGCACAAACACCTCGTCCTTCTCCATGCTAGCCGTGTTGGAGTGGTGCCGGCGGTGGCTGTACTTCCACGAGAAGTACGGGACGAGAAGTGCGGAGTGGAGCAGCAGCCCGACCGTGTCGTCCAGCCATGAATAGTCACTGAAAGCATGGTGGCCGCACTCGTGGGCGATGACCCAGACGCCGGTGAGGACGCAGCCTTGGACAGCCCAGTAGATCGGCCATGCGACGAGGCGGAGAGCTAGAGGTAGGGTGGGGATGAAGGAGGAGGCGAGGAGGTAGACGAGGGTGACGATGGCGAGGTCGGTAACGACGTAGGAGAAGGATCGGAGGACGGAGCGGTGGAAGCAATGGGGAGGGATGGCCTTCTTGATCTGGCTCAGCGTGAAGGGCGGCTTGGTCACGGGTACACGGCGGTGTCCGCCGTCGGGCTTGCCGGCAGAGGGAGGAGGGATGGACATGCGGCCGCCGGCACCCATGATATGGGATATAATGCGCAAACCCTGCCACAAACCAACGAAGGATGGTTGCCGTCAAACCTTTCTTATCGTCATAACATGGTAATAAAAAAGAGGGAGGAAAATAGAAATAGAAGACTACAATAGAATGCACAATTTACAAACCATTCTTATGTTAGATTAGTTTGTTTTTATTTATATGACGACTAGACTATAACCTAAATGAAACTTGTAATAAAAAGTGTGGGGTGAGTCGGGATGGGTCATGGATCTGGCCACCTGAAAGGGGGACAAAAATGGGGGATCTGTTCTGGCTTCTGGCGCACACTTAATTAGTAGGTATCGCAAGTCAACTCGCGTGGGCACATGAATCACTCAAGACATGTTTGATTCAGGGCTCAGACGCCTCGCTTTGCCCCTTTGCTTCCTTGGGCAGTGAACGATTACCATTCCAAATACCAATTCTAAGTTCTGAATTTCTATTTGCAGGCCTTTTTTCTTAAATTACGATAGTGATGTAATGCACAAAGAAGGATGGATATTCTATGCACAGGGGAATTAGAGATCCTTCGCAAAGAATTCACAGTTTTAACATGTCACCTTCCACGTTAATCACAATATAAAAGGAACGCAATAAGATGTCCATAGTTTTAAGAAAAGCATTTTCTTCCTGTCTTAAATGGCCTCTTATGTTTGGAACAAGGCCATTTCATTTGACAAGGCCGGCATCTAACCACCAAACTCCAGGGGCATAATAAGACCACGACAATGATACCCAAAAAAATGGATCAATTTTGAATCCACTGTGCTCAGGAAAAGAAACCCATCAAGCAACTGGAATTGGAAACAGTTCAACAAAGAAAGCATCGCATAATCACTGATTGAACAATCTAAAGAGGAGAAAAAATTGTGCCATGCGACAATAAAAAACGAAGTGACTTCACAAAACATTTTCAACGCCCAATAACTTACCAGACCAATTATCTATTGGTGGTGCACCTTTATTCACTACAATTTACCAAACATTTATTTTGAGCAGAGCGCCATGACAGATGTCTTGTTAACAATAGAAGCATAGGAGTTAGGAGATCGTCCATCACCATACTTACGAGACAGTTGTCTCCGGCAGAGATGTCGGTATTAAATAATCAAAGTAGTTGCACCGAGTTACCCGTGCCTCATGCCATTGTTGGAAGGCCACTATAAAAGTTTAAACTTGAGGGACCATTCTTACAAGAAAAGTTTTCAGGTTAATTTATATTTTTGGTTTGATTTTCTTCCAAAGCAACCTGTAAATTAGTATATTTATTTATAGAGTCGAACACTTTCCCTAGGCAAGCACGGGGGACTAAAAGGAAAAAAGGGACATTTTGAGTGGTCAGCAACCAAGAACAGTCCACTAGTTTTGTTTCAAGAACATGTTTTCTCTAGTCATGCTTTAAATTTAAAAAGACAAGAGAACAGCTTTCATTGAACTTGACTAGTCGCTGATGCAAGACACGAGCCGCCCAAGTAGGAGGCTTTGAAAATTCATTCAGCCTCCAAATTATTTTGTAGTTAAATCGAATCTTAAATAAATTTTGAGCTGCTAATTATTCATAAATATTTATATTCATGAAGAAATTTGATTTAAATAAGACACTTAACTTTAATTGGTTTCATATTACAAACTTTAAGCAAAAAAACAAATATAAGCATGATAAATTAATAGGAAAAAAACAAAAATCTTTAAGCATGACTGAAATAAGTTTTTTTCCCAAACAGGACTTAATAAGTTGCGACCCTGTTCAGCATCAAAAAAGTTTCCACACACTACATTGATTCGCACCCACGACCCATTTGGTCCATTGCACATAACCGAATTTGTGAACTCTTCTTCTTTATCTCGTACTATATTTAACACCAACCACAAAATAGTACGAACTCCCAAAGAAGGCTCTCTAATTTAATGCGGGCATAACCAATTTCCAACAATACGACGTGGAGAAGAAACGCTACAAACTAAATTACTCAAAGAAGACGACCCATCCAGGGAGGGCCAAATGGTCTCCCGTGTCTTGTATCTCTCCTCCCCCGTCTCTTTCAAGGTACCCACTATGATTTGAACACGTCTAAATAAAAAGGCAATGACCACCCGCGGTGAATGTTGAAATTATCATCTCACTTCCCTATTTTCTCCCCCTTGTGTCCCGCAATATCATAACAGATGTTGGTCTCACTATTAACTGCTAAGGCTGTGCTACACGGCCTGCTGCGAGAATGTACTACATCGAATAGGAACTTAAAAAGGAATGGAAGAAAATGTAGCCAAGGCATTGCAGATCTGGATTTTGAAGGCTTCTTTTCGAAATCTAAGTAACTTTCTTTTTTTACTTCCTATTAATAAGAGGAAGCCTAAGAACTAAACCACCCCATTGGTTAAAAAAACTGAGAAACAACAATATCTATCCTTATACATACATCGAAAACAATGCATTGGCCCTCACTCAATCTGGCAATGCAGAATATCAATTTCTAACAAAAAACAAAAAAAGAGAACGAAAGGACAGGAAAATGTGCACCTATGGATTACGACCGAAGCCCCACAATATTCAATCCCCTCTCCTCCAACCCCTATCCTCCGGCAGCTCCACCGCCTTCTCCGACGGCCCTCTCTCCTGCCCTGTGTAAGAGGGGGAGTCGGGCATGCTCCTCCTATTTATTGGCGAGAAGACGACCCTTGTCAGCCTAGACCGGACCCAGCTTCCGTGTGCGGTCCGAATACCCTGTCCGGATTTTCCTCAGAGCAGCGGTCGGGACATCGCTCGCGTTGTCATCCAAACGTTATCGCTGATTCGCTGCCATGTCAGAGGTGTCGCGACATCATTGGCCAGTCTGAGCGCGGGAAGATTTATTAGAGAAAACGGTGGGTCCGTAATGACGTCATCTCAGGAAGTTATGTACGGCCAAGAGCTGTCCACCCATTTGCCTTTCGAAGGCCTTGTAGGAATACGGTGCCGGCGAGCTGGTGGCCCTCACATTTATATAATTATTTATTTATTTATTTATTTATTTATTTAATAATATAAAGAAATTGGATTTTATTTAACGTGAATTTTTAAGATTTTGTTTTTAAATTTATAGAAGTTCAGAGAAAGTAATCTCTACCATTAAATTATTATAACACTTAAAATTAGATTTTTAATCTAACTCTAATTATAAATTACGTTTTTTTTATAATGACCGTTATATTATTATAACAAATGATATTGGATATATAGTCGGGTGTGGGATTGCTTTCCCTGCAGATCGTTCTTTGCTTTGGGTTGAATGAGTAGGTTCGGTGGAACCAAAGATGCCTTTATCGGCAAAAAAATTGTACAAGTTAGAAAATAAATAAAATATCACAAGCGAGGAAAAACACATAAAATTTTTACGTAGTTCTTTAATGTTTAACTCGAATCCCTAAGTCAATCCATGGTGAGATTAGTTTTCACAATTCATTATTTTTTCTTTGATTTTACACTTTACATAAAATAATAAATTTCATCACCTTTAAATAAATTCGCCTTTGATTACTTTTACTCCAATGCCATGGTTCATCCCCTTCCAATTTTCAAATCCTTAAAATAACCTTACCACTTTGTCTCGATCTCTGATGCACAAATCGGCCGATTTCGTGTGGAATCGGTCGATTTAAATCGGATCGGCATTGCGCCGATCCGATTTCGGGGCCGACGGCCTCGGAATCGAGCCGAGTTCTCTCGATTCCGACCGATTTAACTCTGAATCAGAATCGGCCGATTTAAATCGAAATCAGTTTTTTTATAAAATTACTAAAATACCCAAGGTATGATTTTTATTAAATTATTTAAGCATGGGTAAAATGGTAATTTGGATTTTAAAAACCTAAAATCAAACCCTCTCCCCCACACCGCCGCCGCCTCATCCGCCCGCCGCCGCCCCGTTTCCGCCCTCCGCGTGCGTCCCCGACTCTGGGCTCGCCGCCGACCTCGCAATGTCGCTGCCGACGTGTGGCCGGACCGAATCGGACTGTGACGCACGAATCGCCACCGACTATTCGTCCGACCGGACTGCCGCCATCCTCCGACATCGCCGCCGCGGAGACTCGCCGCCCACCGGGCCGCCGGCGGCAGCGGGGGTAAAGAGCTGAGGGTGGCATTCTCGTAATTAAAAGTTGACTCGAGTCTAACTCGAGTTAAAATAATAATTAATTCTAAATAATTTTAAAAATCTTAAAAATATTTAAAAATATCATAAACTATAATACACAGAATAATATCAAAATAACATCAATACCTAATTTTAATATATTTATATTATGAATTGTCAAATTATTATATATGACCGATTAAACTAATTTGGACCGATTCAACTGAACCGATTCCTAGCCGATTCATAATGATTCCGACTCCCTGGGAAAACCGATTCCGATTCTGATTCCGATTCATGCAACCATGGTCTCGATCCAAAAATAATGGGGTAGCAAGTTTTTCTCAATCCAAAGTCGGGAAAGCCTTCAAATTATTTTCGATATGATAATTGATTGAACTCGACCGTTTCAGGTTGGTTCATAACAAATAAAAGCTGGACCGGGCCGGGTGGCTCTATGTGTGTGCCGGTCTACATGTGGTGGGCGGTGCGCCAGTCCAACTCGGGCCGCAAGCACAGATCGGGTCTGGAGTCCAACTCTGATCACGGTCGTGGTGAACCACGGGGCAATAGACTGGTCACAGATTAGGACAGAACGTGCAGACATGATCAATAGCAAACGGGACTAACAGATGGACTATGGCGGTGGTGCAACACTGACTTCAAGGCTTTGGTGATGGTGGTGAGGGGCGATCACCCTGTAACTGTAGATCATTGATCAACGAGTGATTTGGTGGTGGTATGGTGATCGATGGCAATACTAGCGGGCGGCGATGGCGATGGAAAATCTTCGGCATCACTGATCTTCATCGAGACTTTGTCTTTGTATTCTCACAACAAATGAAGCTTGATGCGGTGGGGCTCGATTTAGGTTTGTTGACGGTGTTGAAGAGAGTATGGTGGCAATGTCTATTTGGCCAATGGTGGCCTGGCCAGATGGAGGTCTACAAGTTGGCAGCTCTCTATTCTTTCCTTGCTCCGATCAGCAACGTCCTTTCAAAATTTCTGGGACCGCAGTGTCAAACTTTGGCGGGAATCCACGCAAAATTGAAGATCACTTTGCTGGCTTCACTTTGGACACTAAGGTTGGGTTGTGAACGGCTAGTGTTGGTCAGAAAGTAGCCACGAAATCAATTATCTGCAATTGTTTTCAACCCTTATTTTCTCTTCTATTTTTACCTGTCGGGTAGATCTGTTGCGGCGAAATGGTGATAAACAATTTGACTCCAAGATAATCTCCAGCAGTGATGGTGATCAGCAAGCGACAACACATGGGTAGATGATAGTCTCTGCAACTCCTCAAAAGCTTTCCAGCAGGTGGGCGATGAGTAGGGAAGATAATCTTTCTTTCCTTGGTAGGTAGCAACAATGGGTTGGGGGTTGCCGGAAAGGTTCTCAGTGAGAGGCTCCTCCCTTTCTCCTCTCTTCTTGTCTGCTTCTTTTCTTCTTTAATTTTCTTCAAAGAAACAAGTCCCCCTCGTCTCCTTCATCATTTGGGTGTTTATACACATCCAGTGGAATTTCTCAGTTCCACAATTGGGGCCTCAAATCAGACCTTCTCAACCTCTTATCCTCATCTCTTAGTTGGTTCCGCATTTGATGGCCTAAAATCTTCACTTGCCTCCTCTTATCTGCTCCATCTTCTTATCCACTTTCTTTAATTTTGGAACCACCGTGGACTGTTTCTCAAATAATGGCTAGGTGTGGATGCATAGGCTCGACCAAGGGGTTCGATCACTTGGGTTTGATTACATTGTTTGGACGAACATTAGCCTCCTTGCCGATTTTTTGCAAGTTCAAAAGAAGAATCGGCGAAATACAATTTGCATTTATTTTTCAACTTTTCTCTCTTCTCTTTTTTCTTGCATTTTCTCCTTCTTCACCTTTTTTTTTTTTGCATAAGCTAGCATAAGGCAACCCCCAAGGTCATTGTGTGATAACTGACCATCATTTTGATCTTGAGGAATGACTTCTTTAGCTGACAACCGTGGTCTCCAAATCTAAATTTCTTTCTTTCTACTTTGTAGATTTAGATGGCAATGGGGGATGACAAATTTCTTCCTACTCCCGTCTGTGACTTCTTCTTCTTAAGGGCATCAAGTTTCTTTGGCGACAAGCTCACATTGTGTCTTCTTTTCCTTCCATGGTATGGAGGTCACCTTGTTCTTTTGCGATGCCTCCTCCTATTTGTTGAGCTTTTTGCTACTTCTCTTTCAACACTTTTAGCAGTAGTGAATTTAATTGAAGCCCCCAACATCTTGTCCAATGTCAAGTTAGATGGTGATTGTGATGTTTTTGGTAGCACAAACATGTGAAGGCGAGAAGCTGATCTGTGACTTGTGTTGAAATCTTCTTGCTCTTCAAGTATATTTGTCAAGTCTTCATTGTTAGTGATTGTGATCAAGGTAGTTCAAACTTTTACCTAGAAGCTAACACTTGATCATGAAAGGGCTACTGGTAGAAAATGTACTCCTGATTCGGGCGCCAATATTTGAATAAGAACAATTACTATGCACCGCAACAAGTCTTGTGTCTCCTCTAGTGTAATTTTGCTTCATTCCTTTGATCACTATCTTTCCACCAAAGCTACACATTAGTCGCAGTCTTATTTTTTCATGTTAGCATTGCAGTTCTTCGACTTGACTTCCTCTTTAGTTAAAGTTGTTTGGACAATAAGCTGGTCTTCCATCTTTTATTTATAGAGCTCCTTTCCTTCACAAAGTCTTACTCTTTGATTAGCTTGAACTTCAAACTTTTGAATTAGTAAAGGTGTAGGGCATACTTTCTTCACTTCTTTAGTGGAAGCAAGTAACACCTTCCATGTTTTTGACTTTAACAATTTGGACATCCATTTCCTCTCCTTGTTTTACTCTTCCTTTATGAGACTTCATCGATGAAGATAAGTGGCTCACTGTTATCACATTAGCAGCTGAAGCTTTGTACTTAATATCGCCTTTGTCAAACAACTCTTGGATCTTCTCCTTCACGTCTCAACATTTGACCATCGGATGACCTAACCTCTGGTGAAATAGACAAAAGTTTTCCTTCTTCTCATCTTTTAGTTTCAGCAGAATTTTTGGAGTCCATGGTGTGATATTTCCTTTGCTCTTCAACATGTTGAACCATCTCTCAGTATCTCCAGTGTTGAATGTATAGTCTTCTATATTTCTCCATTCATGTCTTTGTTGAGACTCTCGAGGTGCATATCTTGGATTTTTACCTTCATTCTTTATCTTCCCCTGCCACTCATGATCCATGTGATTAAGTTCGGCGGCTGCATTGCTTGAGGCTCCTTCATTCTTTGTTAAAGCCGAAATTCTGTTAAGTTCCTTATATATCAGCATTCTTTCAAAGAGTTACTCAAATATATTTCATTGTGCACTACTTAAGAACCATGCAGTTGATCCAGCATTCATCACACATATCTTTACCAGTTCTTTAATCACTGGAGTCTCTTTCATCTTTGATTACAGACTTTTGAATCTTTTTACATATGTAGCAAATTCCTCACCTGGCTCTCTTTGACATTGCCTTAAATGCTTAATCTTTATCGAGATCTCCATTGACTGAAAGTGGGTTGTGAGCTGCTCGATGAGCTCTTCCCATGAGCTGGATCGATCTGGGTGGATTGTTTTTGAACTATCGCAGTGCATTGCCGCTGAGAGATGCTAAGAATTGTTGTAGTTTTAGATTTCCATTTGTCGAGATTGTTCCACACTCAATATCAAAGATTGTGATGTGATCTTTAGGGTTGCCGTCTCCATCAAACTTTGTGAAGGTAGGACACATGTACTTCTCAGGCAAAACTTCCATGTAGACTTCATCAACTAGTGGTCAGAGACATTTGGTTGCTTCAGTTGATTCTTTGTCTTTCTTTCCAATCAATGCAGTGATAAGTGCAGCCTGTGGATCCATTTATGCTTTCAATTCTTCAAAACAAAGGTCTGACATTGATGCTGCTGACATGGTTGACAATTGGACTTTTGGCTGGTTTTCTGATAAAATTGTAACAAGAGCTAGCATTTGACTTGTTAGCATTGCTGGGATGGGAACTATGGTTGCGATTGACGGTGGGAACACTAAGGAAGATGGTTGTTGGGAGCATGCAAGGTCATACCACTGGTATGGGTATGGCGGTTGGTAGTATAGCGGTTGTGGAAGCCATGTTGAGTGAGGAAGCAAACAAGGTTCGCTCCTACTTGGTTGCTGTAGTTGGTTGTGCTGTGCCCAAATCTGTTCGGGCTATGAAGTTGATGTTGTATATGCTTAGTGGATGGATTCCATACTTGAAATCATAGACAAATTGTTGATTTCATGAGGAATGTTGGCTTAATCCCTCAATGCTATGGAAGTTATTTCTGTAGCTAGAGGTGAGGTTGATATAATTGGATTTGCAGAGGTTGAAGACATCTGTCTGCCCTCCTTGGTTTGGTCTATTGTTGGGCATTTCATGGGATAGTGTCTTTTTGTCTCGACAAACTCTTGGTTGCATCAATATTCTATTGCATTTGGGCGAGCACTTGTTACATCATATCCTCGATTCATTGCATCTACTCTTCACTTCGGCAAAATCTTTCTTCAATAGTTTGATTCTGCACTTGTCCTCCACTTAGTTGATTTGTTGGCATCAAAAGCACTTGTCTGGCTTCTGAGCTTCTGATGGATGGTTCATCTTTTCATTGTTTCTTGGGCTTTGGTTGTTTTCTTCTCGTCTCAGCATGCTTCTGCTTGGAGTAATTCTTCCTTCATTTCCTTCATTCAACGCCGCTTCAAGTTGTTGGATTCTTTTGCACACATTTCCCGCTATGTACTAGCTTGCTTCCATGTTGCTTCAAATTGACTTTGCTTTCCTTAAGTTGATGTGGATAGACATCTTCATTAACACTCATTTGTCGTGTTGCATTACTTGTCTCTAACGTCATTCTTCTTGCTCGCACAAACTTCTTTAAACAACACTGCTACCTTTTAGCTAGTCCCCAATGGAGTCGCCAAAATATGTTCAGGTGCAAGATTGCCGAACCTGTGAATCTGTCTTCACTTAGGGTTGAATGAGTGGCTTCGGTGGGACTAAAAGTATCCTTGTCGCGCAAAGAAATAGTATGAGATGGAAAATAAATAAAACGTTGCAAGCAAGGAAAGATACATGAAATTTTACGTGGTTCCTTAGGATTCAACTCGAATCCCTAAATCAATCCACGGTGAGATTGGCACTCACAATCCACTATTTCTTCTTTGATTTTATACTTTACACAAAATAATAAATTTCACCGCCTTTAAATAAATTTGCATTTGATAACTTTGACTCCAATGCCCTAGTTCGTCCCCTTCTTCTTGTCTTCAAATCCTCAAAATAACCCTACTACTGTGTCTGAAGCATCTAAAAATGGCAGGGTATCAAGTTTCATCTAAATCCAAAGCAGAAAAGCCTTCAAATTATTTCCAAAGTGATAATTGACTGAACTGGACCACTTCGGGTTGGTTCAAAACAAATAAAAGCTTAACTGGGCCAGGGCCTTTCTTTTCTCACTACATGCGCAGGTCTTCAGGTGGTGCACAGTGCGCTATCGCAGGCAGGTCGCGGACACGGTCTAAAGTCCAGGTACGATCACGATCGTGGTCAACCATGGAGCAACGGAGTGGTCATGGATTTGAACAGAACTTGTGGACACGATCAACAGCAAATAGGCCCCATGGACCCGATTACGGAGGTGGTGCAATGCTGACTTTGAGGCTTCGGCGAAGGTGTTCCCGGCGGCTGCAGCGAGGGGCGATCATCTAGAAGTGTAGATCTCTGACCGACGAGTGATTTGGCGGTGGTGCGGCGGTCGGTGGCGATACCAGAGGGAGGCAGTGGAGATGGAAAACCTCTGGCATCACTAATCTTGGCCTGGACTTTGTCTCCATTTTTCGGCGACAGATGAAGCTTGATGGAGCGTGGTTCAATTTGGGTTTTTGACGGTGTTGAGGAGAGTCCGGTGGCAATGTTGGTCTACCCATCAGCGACCTGGCCTGGCCAGACGGAAGTCTACAAGTCGGCAACTTTCTGTTCTTCCCTTGCTACGATCAACAACTTCCTTTCAAAATTTCAGTGACAACGACGTCAAACTGTGGCGGGACTCCACCCAAAATTGAAGATCACTTTGTTGGCTTCACTTTGGACACCAAGGTTGGGTTGTGAACAACTAGAGTTGGTCAAAAAATAATCGTTAAATCAACTCTCCGCGACTATTTTAAACCCCTATTTTCTCCTCTATTTTTTCCTTTTTCGGTCAACTACTTGATTTTTTCTGGCAACGGCGGCGACAAACTCTGGTGCGACTCCACCCATATCCGAATATTACTTCATCAACCTCACTTTGGACACCAAGACAAAGTTGAGAATGGCTAGTGTTAGTTGGAAAACAGCCGTGAAATCAACTAGCGACTGTTTTGAACCCCTATTTTCTCCTTTGTTTTACCTATCAAAGAGAAAAAACCCACTTTTAGGAAGATCTGTTGCGGTTAAATGGTGATAAACAATTTGACTCCAAAATAATCTCCAGCAGTGATGGTGATTAGTAAGCGACAACATGTGGGTAGATGACCATCTCTGCAACTCTTCAACAGCTTTCTAGGAGGTGGGCGACGAGCAAGGAAGGTGACCCTTCTTTCCTTGGTGGATAGCAACAATTGGTTGGTAGGTCGCCGAAAAGGTTCTCAGCAAAGGGCTCCCCCTTCTCCTCTTTTTTCTTTAATTTTCTTCAAAGTAATGAGTCCCCTTATCTCCTTCGCCGTTTGGGTGTTTATAGACATACGGTGGAATTTCTCAGTTCCACAATTCAGGGACTCAAATCAAACATTCTCAACTTCATATCCTCATATTTTAGTTGGTTCGTATTTAATGGCCTGAAATCTTCACTTGTCTCTTCTTATCCACTCCTACTTATCCTCTTTTTTATTTTAAAACCATTGTGGATTGTTTCTCAGGTAATGGCTAGCTATGAAGGTATAGGTTCGACCAAGGGACTTGGGTTTAATTATATGGTTTGGACGAATAATATATAAAATTTTTTATTTAATGATAATTATAAATATGGTTACGTAGTAACAACTTTTACATTGTTTCCTAAAATAAATCCGATGTTTTGAATTTGACAAATTCAGGTTTTTTTACATTATGACTTCTGTTTTTTAAATTAATCATTTAAAGACTACTCCTTTATAATTAACCACTTGAGAACTTTCCTCCATTAAAATTTTTTTATTTTCTCTCAATTTCTTCTGATCTTTTCCGCATCTTTATTATAACTACTAATATTAGATATATAAGATTTTTAATTTGATTATAACTATGAATTATGTCTCTTATTTTAACTATAATATATCAAACCAAGATTTAATGAAATATTTTTTAATTCTATAAAATTATTTAAAAAATTCAAGATATTCCTCTAATAATTTTATTTAATTTTATTTTTTTATTAAAATATTATTTATTTGATCTATATTTTGTTTAATATTTGAATCGGATCGTACATAGACATTCTTGAATTTAAAAAATAATTTATTCATTACTATCAAAGATGTTGTAATGAAAAACTATTGAAATGAATTTTTCATCAAAATATATTGGTAAAATTTAATTAGTTTGGTAAAATTTTCATGAAAATATATTTGGTAAAAGAAAATTCTTACTAATGAAAAATAAATATCTTTTCCTTGAGTAATCATAAATTTAATAATTTTTTAATTCTTTCAAATTAAGTAAATTAAATAAAAATAAATAATAAATAGACATGAAATTCATGCATTATGCAGGTTAAATAAAGAAAATGGTCTCCTTGCACGTGTTTAGCCCACCATTTTTATATATTTTTTCTTGAATTTATAAATTTTTAGAGGAAAAATTATCACGACTTAGAAATTATTATAGCAACTGAGATTAGATCTACAAGATTTTTAATTTAATTATATAATTATAAATTTTATCTTTGATTATGAGTATTAAATTATTATAACCGATCATATTAGATACCATTATTATGTATCACATCTTTTATCATGACTGCTCAGTTATTATAGTAGCTGAGATTAGATATACGAGATTCTTTATTTAATTATAATTATAAATTATATCTCTTATTTTAACTACTATATAATACATTAAGATTTTATAAGGTATTTTTTAACTGTATAAATTTAAAGAAATTTTTTTACATCTTCCTCCAATTATTTTATCTAATTTTTTTATTAAAACATTATTTATTTATTCTTTATTTTATTTAATCTTTAGAGCCGGTTATTACATATACGTTCTTGAATTTTTACAGAAAAATCATTCATTACTACAAAATAAGTTGTAATGAAGAAAATTATTGTAATAAAATTTGGAAATGAAAAAAAATTACTGTTATAAAATTTGGAAAAGACATCTAATTAGTATCTTAGCTGTCAGCTGGCAATTGATGTGGACAAGTAACTGCCGCTTGCTTAAATGACAAATGATCAACGGTGATGGTCGACGTGGATAGTTGCCTACCCATCAATGGGTGACTGTCACATCAATATAGCTTCGTGAAATAAAAATAAAAAACAGCTATGACTTTGAAGACGGGTAGCGGTGGAGCGGAGGGCGGAATAATCGAGTCCAATCTATGCTTGAAAAGTTCGATCGAATAAATTTGACAAAATAAGTATAAGCTAATATGACATTTTATCGTCCAAACAAATGACCAACCGAGCATAAGAAATTAGCCACTAATATAATAATTTCTCAATACTTAGGAGACAAGAAATATGTCACAAAAATCACAAATCAGGATGATGATACATTCTAAGTAAATACATATTATATATAAAGTCAACTTTTATCAACCAATACAGCACTAAATGACTAACATAAATAAACATAAAAGCATCCTCATATTTTGAATACTACCTTCAAATAATTAGTCATGTTAAAAGACTCAAACCAATTATAAATTATATGCAATTTATAAAAGACACAATCTATATCATTGTGGTTCACAAGTCTTCAAAATTTAACCTCTACACATTTACAAATTAAATAAAATATAATCAATGTATAGAAACTTCAAAATGAGCAAATTCTATTTTAAAATCTAATCCAATATTTCCTAAATACCAAAGACGAAGCAATGTTGAAAATTCATTCTTCATCCATTGCAATTCGTAGCCATCCTCCACGATAAAACAAAGCACAAAGAGTGAATTGTTTATAAGAAACATCACAAATATTAAAGTCAAGAAATTAAATAAACCATTCTTACATGTTCAAGGTGGTAATTAAGATGTTACTACATTATCCCTGTTACTACACTAATCACCATTCTCCCATTTTTCAATATTGATTCTTCATATATCTATAAGTGCAAAAAATTATTAGCAAGAGAAGAATGTTTGAAAACGAAAAATATGTTAAGAATAGATAATATAGATATAATAACGCACATTATATAAAGAATATTAAGAATAGATAATTTGCTCTTCAATTAATTTTGGGTACAATTCAGAGTCAACAATTTGATATAGGGATTGCTAAAATATCTTGAGTATTTTACAATATTAAAACTCTACTATGATAATAAATCAAATATTACATCGACTTCATTAATAATAATGATAGTCCATTGAGCAAAATAACTGTCCAAATCAATACACTATGGTTTTTTTTTGCTGAACTTTCCATAATAAATTTACTTACTCCTTTTAATCGACTCCACCAATGGGTCTAATACTTGAGGAACTTCCACCACTAGCTAGTTCAATTTCAATTGAAGGCTTACTTTCTATACTTCCTCAAGTTATAGATTTTATAACACTAGAGTAAGCATTATAAATGTTTGTCAAATATTATTAAACTCCGTTAACTATTTTTTCCTCCCTTATTTTTATCAAATGTAGTAAAATTCAAGCAACTACTAATAACTAATTTGCTTCTTCCCAATATTTCTTAAACTTGTTCAACATAAAATGTCCCATTAACGATATCAAATAAGATTCACTACGAAACTATTCAATCAATTGAACTTTGAGCTCACAAATCATATTAAAAAAATTGATATAGGATATATTTGGTGCCATTTTCTTTTTGTTAACTCATAAAATAGGGTCAAAATTTTATCTATCACTCTAAGATCATCTTATTCATCTAGAAAAGGGCACATGCAATTCATATCAAACCAATTGTAATGATATAAAGCATTCCTACATTGTAAAGTCACACCAATTATTTTGAAAGTAAAATTCTAATGTGTATTGACATCAAGCACTAAAGAATCTTTAAATGTTTTCAATTGACTTGTATAATTGTAAAAACTATCACTCCTTATAGTAGAATCTTTGATAAAATTTGCACATTCGTGAACTTTCTCTATCGATTTAGCAACCTCATTCAATTTATTTTGAATGGTCAAATTTAATAAATGAGCACAATATCTAACATGAAAGCAATCACATACAACGTTTAAAGTTTTACTTGAAATAAAAATCATCATTTCTTTTGTTTCTACTGCATTTGTCATTGCATTATTAAATACAACTGTAAAAACTTGTCTGTCAAGCTGCTACTCCCAAATTTTACTAATAAAATACTTAGCTATGCATTATTCGGAATGATGACTTTTTAACTTCACAAAAATTCAGCACATTCTTTTGTAATTTTCAATCCTAATTAATAAAATAAGCAGTTAAAACAATATATGTTATATTTTGTAAAGAAATTCACGTATCACTAGTAAAACACATTTGGTTTAAACTTTTTTCAACAAATACAACACATTTTTTTCTTACCTTTTGTGGATACTCATGTACAATTATTCTTTATGCTAACTCATGCCTCACTTATTCTTTATCAACATTCCAAACTTCTGTTTCACTAGTTTTATCTTTTTTCACACAAGCCTTCAAAATTTATTATCTAATATTACCATTCTTGTTTTTTGTCCTCCATATGACCATTGTATTCTATAAAAAAGTAACCTCCACATGATTTCCAGCTGTCTTTATCATTTCTCTCAAAATAAGTGCATACAATGAATGATATTTTCTTTCTCTTGATAGTGTGCCATCTGTAGACTCTCCATCTTTCATTCCATTTCTTTGCCACTTATTCCTCTTTGTACATTTATATTTGGTGATGACCCTTCTTGATCAATCTTTATAAAAAGCAAAACAAAATAAGAATATTTATTAAACTCATGAAAGAATAATTAAAAAAATCATGATTTCACAAATTAAAACAAACCAATTGTCTTTAATAACAAGTAAATAACATTAGCATATCAATCAAGTAAAAGCAAACAAAATCAAAGTAAATTATTATGACTAATTTTACAACAGAGTAATCATTACAACATTAAAATTGATTAACGTAGCAATTAAAAATTCATTACTTGTCTGATCAACTAAAGCTAGCGATTAAGACATTGAGTAATTAAGTAATCAATGAAGCGAATGAACATTAGTTTATAGTATTCCCGATTTTAGTTCCATATCAAGATTTAGAATGAATAGTGACTACCATATGAAATGGATTAAAATGACTAATCACTTTGAGATGTACACAAACCTATAATATATCTTAAAAACAATTCAAAAGTATGAGAATTGGGCAATTGATATATGATTGAGTCCAAAAATCGTAAAACCAACCAATCATTTTTATTAGTAATAGTAAAGTAATAGGAAATAAAGTTTTGATTTTTCTTCTTCTTTTTTTAAAAAAAGAAATTTGATTCATGTCTAATGCCTATTTTTCTTTTTCCCTAGTGGTCACTTATAAGATTGATTCTCAAAGATAATTCAAATTTTAAGGAGAAAAAAAGATGGTAAGCCTAATTTAGTGGATCTTTAAAAAATCTTGTAATAAAATAGTTAATTTGTAGCTATCACTAAATCCAACTCGCCAACAATGGACAAAGACTTCCATTGGATATCGCCCACAAAAAGAAAAAATTTAGTCAAAAATTAGGCCACTATCTTATTTTCATAACAAAAATTCCTTTCTCAATTGGTGGTCAATGAATTAAAAGGGAGGTTCAAGTTTCTATCACTCGGAGAGAGCACCAAAGGAGATTTTTTTTTGTTATAAAAAGTAGTCTAGTGCTAAAGAGATGGAACTCTAGCAATAGTTTTATAGAATTTTTTGAATAGTTAGGCCTCTCTTCATCAAAGTTGACCTGGAGTCAACTCGAGTCTAGTTCGAGTCCTGAATTTTTAAACCATAATAAGGTGAGTTTTGTAGACGATCAGGGAACAACTGATTATTTGGCGGGACTTCTAACCAAAATTTCCAAGAAAATTAGTGGTTACATTAGCATTAAAGGAATTTTTTTTGTTATAAAAAGTAGTCTAGTGATAAAGAGATGGAACTCTAGCAATAGTTTTATAGAATTTTTGAATAGTTAGGCCTCCTCTTCATCACAGTTGACCTTGGAGTCAATTCCGAGTCTAGTTCGAGTCATGAATTTTTAAACCATAATAAGGTGAGTTTCTTTATATGATCAGAGAATAACTGATGTATTTAGGCGGTACTTCCGAGAAAATAAGTGGTTACATTAGCACCAAAAGGAGATTTTTTTTGCTATAAAACGAAGTCTAGTGCTAAAGAGATAGAACTCTAGCAATAGTTTTGTTGAATTTGTTGAATGGTTAGGCCTCTTCTCCGGTTCGAATCCTAAATCTTTAAACCATAATAAGGTGACGTTTTGTAGATGATTAGGGAACATACTGATGTATTTGGTCGGTGACTTCTAACCACAATTCTCAAGATAAATTATTGATATTACATTATGCACTCAAAGGAGATCTATTTTTGTTATAAAAAGTAGTCTAGTGCTAAAGACGATGGATAGACAATGCGTCCAAGGAAATCTCTTGTAGTCTATACATTTTTTCTTTTAGAATTTCGTTAAAATTTTTAAAACCATCTGAAAAAAGAAACAAGATGGATAGACCATGTCTAGGGAAATGGTTGGACGTAGATGTCTTGCCCAATTAAAGGAGAAATTATTGACAACAAGCCCATTTTTTCATATCTAGCTACTTGTTTCTCGAGAGAGAGCAGAAGCCTCTTTGCTTCTTCCATTTTCACATATATTCTGTAAGAACATATTTTCTTTTCTAATACCTACAAGAAGGATTCTGCCCGTTCTTCCCAATATCTATGTGAGACCCGCACGCTTGGGTGACCCAAAATCTAATAATCAAGAAGGCTAGTTATTGGCAAACCCAATTGAATTTGAGCTTGTCATAGTAGAAAAAGAGGCTAGAATGTAGAAAGACAAAGGTCCATCAATTGCAACTTCAAAGCCCAAGAGCCGAGAGTTGACCAGGCAAAACAAGGCTTGAGGCCCGAGTTAAAACGTAACAAAGTTGATAAGTTGACGAGAATCTGGGAAGTGGGAAGAGGAGATCTGAAGTGAGGGCCATGGCAGATGGTGGAGGGCTGGTGAAGCACGTCTTGGTAGCCAAGTTCAAGGATGACGTTTCCCCTGAAAGAATTGATGAACTTATCAAGGGCTTCGCCAAACTTGTCTCCTTGATTGAACCCATGAAGGCTTTCCACTGGTAGTCTCCTTAAACTGCTTCAATATGGTAATTATGATTCAGTACCCATGGCTTTGGACCTTTGGGGTAGTCATATTTTTTTCAATTCAGTACCAAGTGCCAATGCTTTTCTTTGGAGGTTGATTAACAAGATGATGCAAATATTGACGGTAGGAGACTGGATTTTCTGAGAGTGCTCTAGCAATTTTTTTTTTTTTGCAGCCAAGTGTGTAGGAATGAAGGTAGAAATTATTGGTAAATTGTAAATTTAGATGGTTTAATCATTTTATCTATAAGTTCAAATTGATTGGAGAGGGAATTATTTTGGCGCAAGCAAGTTTGCGGCTGAACAGGTGGAGAACATTGGGGCAAAGATATTCCCTGGGGCATTAGTTCGAAGCGGTACCACCATTTGGGTCTGATGTCTATAGTTGGATTATGCAGGAGATTTCATCACCCTATTAGATTTTGGGTGGAAAGATCAACTTCGATTGGGATTTTCATGTCACTCTATCAAGTATAGCATGCTCATCTCCTATAAGTTAATGGTTTCTCCTAATTTTGATTTTTTGAATGATTTGTTCTTAATTACTAGGTTTTGTTTCTTCTCTGGAGCTCAAAATTAGTCATTTACCTAGATTTATTGCGGGATAAGTTTGGGAAAAATATGACTAGCAAAATGCTCACTTACCCTTGTGTGTTCGCTTAGGACCAGAGCTCGAAAAAGTCAAGCTAGTAGGAAAGCAACCATTAATTATTTACTTTAACAGTTATGACATATGAAGAAAGCTGTGTTAAGAACAATTGATGTCTGATAGTAATCTTGAAATATATAATTAGCACCGGTAGAGATACTATTGAATTTACTACTTCACCTAAATGCTTAACCCTGTAGGCAGGGAAGAAAATCCCTTGACATTTATCTCAACACTCCCCGCACTTGAAGCACTATTTTTGTACTTTAAAACGTGGATCTGTGAGCAGATAACGTTTCCGGAGTCTGATCAATCCAGCTCTTTAGATTCCATAATTAATTATTTTGATTTACTGATTCACTTAAAAGGTTAAGGCTGTATGGAAGAGAGTCTCTTTCTGGTCTCAGGGCATTTGGAGAAGATTAACGTCCTCACTTTTGCTGCCTTTTAATATTAGGTGCCCATGGCATTCAACTTAAAAAGTATTGTCCTTATTAACTCATATTGTTGATGAACTTTTATGTAATTTAATAAGTCTTCATGAAATGGACTTTATGTCTTATGATGTTGTTGAGTAACATGTTAATATCCAGTAGACCAACACCATGATCTAGAGGTTTAATTTCTGTACTTTCTTTGTCCTTGTAATTGCAGGGGGACTAATGTGAGTTCAGAAAACTTGCACCAGGGTTTCACACATGTATTTGAGTCTACTTTTGAAAGTGTGGAGGGAATTGCAGAGTATGCAGCACATCCCGATCATGTAGAATTCGCCAACATATTCATCCCAACCTTGGAAAAAGTCATTGTCATCGACTACAAGCCAATGCCTGTTCATCTATCTTGAAGGGCTTTAATTATGGTGCCCCAATGAATTTTAGAATTTCATCTATGGTGATTATTCAGGGAATCGTGATCTTTTCATAAAAACATGTTCATTTGTTTTGTCATCCTGTCTATGAACTGCTTATTGTGCCCTTGCACTATATGTTACCTTGCACGACTGTATGTTAAAAACATAAACCAAATAAATAATCGATGTCTTTTGACTGTCATTGGAATTATTAGTGCTGGATTTGATCTGTGTGCTTATTTTGGTTTTGTTTATTTGGATTTGTTTTATTTGGTTGATTGAGATTGTTGTTTTGGGTAGCATTTTTTAACAATGAGTGATGGAAGATATCACTATGAACATGGAAAATATTCCAGATCTAGTCCTAATTCCTTCATAAACTTGACTATGGTTTTCCATAGGAGGTTCTTATTGTCTGTGTCTTCCCAGTAGAGCCAGTGGAATTGAGTATCAATTACAGAAAAATCTCCTTTTCTTCAATTTTCCCCTATTTTCATTCTGATTCTATTTCTCTGTTCAATTTATTTACTCCTCTATCATGTCAGATCATTGTGTGTATTTCTGTGGATTAGTACCTGACGCCCAGTTTCCCTAACTGAACAGCTCACAAATGCAAATGAGATTTCAGACATTCTGTTTCACTTGGAGCGAATTGTAACAAGTTTTTTTTCTTTTACTATGAAATAGGACTAGGTATAGATGCCGCACCAAGTGTGGTCTATCTTAGAGATAATCTCGTATTTTATTTTATGTAGTTAAAAACTAAATTAATTGAGAAGTGATAAATTCTAATTAAACGAAGAGATAGATTGTAATAATTGACGTAATTTATAAATATCATTTGTAATGATCAACATTATCGAATTAAATCGAGCTCTTTTCTTCCAACGCAGTTCACTAAGCGAGTATATACCTTCCCCAGTTAATTGATTAATTAGACAGCTTGTTATAGTCTTATTGAGAGTAGTGCTACAAGATGATTGGCTTTATTATATTTTGATTAAATAATTAATTGATATAAAATTGTTATGAGTCAGGATGATGATATAAACTTAGGAGTGTTTTTTGTTGGTATGAATTAATATAAAGGAAGGAAACTTAGGAAATGACAATTAAATAACATGAAAATTTTGATTTTTGCTTCATTTAAATAGCATGAACAAAAATAACATAACTCCAAAGAATTCTTACTTTTTCTTAATTTTGTCATGAGCAAGCAATTTTCTTTAGAAATCATGTTAGGGTGAAATTCATACTTCAACTCCTAATTTAATTTAGTGTCAATTAAAATATAGTTAGAGAATTAAATTTTAAAGACAAAATATTTTAGATTTTCCATTTCTTACCCTGGCCATCCAAACATATCCAACTAATATAAAATTTTGAGCATTATTTGATTTTTAAGAATTACAAGTTCCTTAGTTATATATGCTTTCATTCACCGGTCAATGTGAACTATTATATTTCGAACAATGAAACTATAATTATTATTATCTTAACTATCCAAAATTCCGTACCATGCACAATTTATATTATAGATAAATTTTAATTTTCTAGATAAATTCTCGTGGAATAAGAAGATAGATTATAATTATTTAATATATTAGATTTAGATACTAATGGACTCTGACTAAAAGATAAATCTTAGTTGAAAATAATTTGATTTATGATTTTTTATATGTTTGTTGTATCTTAATTATTGATTCTCCTATTTTTATCACATGTCAGTATTAAAAAATTTGTTAATGAATAGATAAGACAATATTCAGCGGCATTCCATATCTTACAAAACCAAGTCATATGGAATGGGATGGCATGTAGCTAGTAAAATTCAAACAATGCCAGAAAACATGAAGAAGCTGTTGATAGTTGATTATAGAACGATGTTATATATATTTCATTTGGAGCAATGTTATCCAAATGATAAAGAGGTAGCTGATATACACCAAATATTCATTTGGTCACTAAAGCATTGGAGTGTGTACATTCTCATTCACCTGGACAACAATGTACAAAGGAACAGGTGTGTACCTGGATAACAAAACCCAAAATATAACATGCTTTCATTTTTCTTTTTATAGACTTTCTTCCTTCACATGAAAGAAGACAGGTTTGATAGAAGTAACCTGTTCGTTGTTTGTGTGTTTCACCGAGATCTGGAGACGTGGCTTTGGTGTCTGCACGCTGCCCAGCTTTTGGGTCTCTGTCCGTTGCCCCAGCTCTCCCCCAGGCCATTTGCTGCAGATTCCTTAGCAAAAATCAACCCAAACAGCTGGTGTAGGCTAAACTAGTAAAGATGAACAAATGGGAATAAAGATCCGATCCCAAAAATTTCCAGAAACTGGCGTGATTAGCCCTGAAGAACAGGGCATCTCTCAACATGAGCTCCTAGGAACACCAATGTTACATGGAAAGAAGGTATCTTACCTGATCAACATAATTTTACCATGCTCATAATGTGTCTCTGGTTTATGTCCAGCTTTCACGATCAGGTGCCGATAGAATCTAAGTCATCATTCTTCCTCTTTTTGGTCAGGAAAGGAAGCAAAATTGAGCCCAATCCCTCTTTGTTTAGCTGGTGCAAGCCTTCACATCCCTTCTGGCTACAGGCTCAGCCCATGTAGTGGAGCACCGCCTGGAACACATAAACAGCTCACAGTCTATTAGTGGATCAGAAAAATGAAAGATGGTTATAGAAGAAGGCACAAACTAAAATTAGCTGAGCTCCCATTTCAGCTATTTGCCTTGGTGGAACCTCCAATGGATTCTGATCAACACGAAGCACCTGGAGGTTCGACAGCATAGCAAACAAATCTGGCAAGACCGTATTTGGTTGTTGCCGATATCCAATTCATCCAACATTTCAAGATTACCAATTGCTCTAGTGCTAAAGATTGCAGGTCTGCAAGTTGTTTCCTAAGTTGAGCCTAACAAGTGTGGTTGTGAGCACAAGCCCTCAGTGACTGATTCTAGCACATTAAAACTAACATTGCGCTCCCTCGAGTTCGACATTGAGGCCATGGTAGTTGGCAGCATCTTAATGTTGTTGTACCTCACCAGCAGGGCCTTAAAGGATTGATGCTTGCCAACCTCTTCGGGGAGGGCTTTGAGATGGTTATATGAGGCATGGGCGGGTAAAAGTTGGTTACTCTTTTCTTAAGTTTTTTAGTTGTGTTACATATGCACATATTGATAAGGAATCAAGAAAGAAACTTAATTTAAAATCCGCTCAAATGTGTATTTCATGGATATGGGGTGACGAATATGGTTACCGACATGGATTTCGAGAATAACAAGTTGTTCCGAAGTCTGGATGTTATATTCAATGAAGAGCATGTACAAAGATAGGAAGAAAGAAAAGAGTAAGGAGTCCAAAGAAAAAGAGTATATGGAGCTGATGAGACATATTAAGAGATACTAAGTACTGAAATTAATGATTTGCTTCCAAGTGATGTAGAACAATTATCTTCTTAGAAGACCGAACAAGAAGGTGAGTCACAGACTAATCAACCAAAGGATGATGAATCAGATTCCTGAATATTCTGATACACAAGTTGAATTTGATGAC
>JAURVB010005073.1:0-109795 GCA_033002965.1 Piper betle
GTAACATGCCGGTTTGGTTTACGAGCGTGAACCGGATTTGGGGTGTTACAAGGCCAAGGGACCCATGTGATCTGTGATCTATGTCACAAGTGATTGACTCATTTACTTTATACCGACCATTTCAAATTAGATTAACATAAAATATTTAATTACATTTTTTACTTTTTAAAAATATTAAAAAAATGAAAAATTGAACTGTATCATTTTTATTTTTGAAACGGTAAAAGCAAAAACTTCTACTACCATCGTTTTACCTATTTATCGAAAGTAATTTATTTTTGCAGTAAAAAATAATGTTATAGATTTATATAAATAAAAATATTATTATTAATATGTTTAATTAAAATTTAATATTATTATATCTTTTAAAAAAATAATTTAATATACATGTACGGGTACAAGCAATATTAAATTTATGATCTTGATATAAATTTTATGTTGCCAAAACATTACGCGCTCAAACAAAAATTACCAATTACTAATCATTAACCGACTATTAAAAAGGTCTGAAGTCGATAACGACTAACAGCCGGGAAAGCTAACAAATGGTCAACTAAGTTATCCCATTGTAAAAGGCGCGAGCAGGCTGCAAAATTAAACTAGGGCATCAAATCCCATTGTTTAAAAAATAAAATATTTAATTATTGCGATAATTAAAAAACTTACCTAGACATAATGTGCCCTATTACGAGCATTGGTCAAGATGCAATTGCAAGTGACAGATCTATACCAAAAACTAAGTGAAATCCTAGTTTAGAAACTATAGACGCAGTGACTAGCCAATGCTGCACTTCAGAAAAACTTCCCGTCGTTTCCTAGGCTCCCCATTCCTTCACATGAAGGACAAAGCACACTCACAATGATATAACCTCTTCGCCAAATGTAAGAAGATAATAAGAGTAGTCACCGAAATAGGGATAAGGGATAAGAAAAATAAGAATGATTGAGCCAATTGGTGAAATTAAAAGGAACAAGCATATCCTTTAGGTAATCTGCTAGAGTTCAGAAACATCAAATTTTTTAACATCTGAAAGAGCTAACCGATGAAACACTATAGACATGGATGTCTGATTTATCTATAGCAAGGATCCATTTCTGGGAAAGACAACATGATCCATAACGTTAATGGAAGTTGAAATTCTAAGAAATTGTTCAGTAGCCAAGCAAACAAGCGTTGAAAAAGATCATGACAACTGCACCTCATTGCCACTCCCCATCCTTCCCAGAAAACACAGCCTAAATTGTGAAAGACATCACATATATGCACATCTTAGTACAACATTTTGACACAACTTACTCTAGCCAGCTTAAGGCCAACGTGATAGTAATGACCCATCCAAAAATGCTTACGACCTGCCGCAACAACTAAAGGCAGAACATATAACTCGACAAAACTAAAAAACTAAGTTGTTTTTAGCACTGCGTACACGGCACATCAGACAAGTTCTGGCCTACAATTTTCGTGTAGCATGGCCCAAGTTCCAACTCCAGATTAAGAAGTACATAATATAGTTTTAACCTTTTATTGAAGATACTAAAAACAAAAAATCACTGACTAAAAATTGGTTCGTGAGAAGGATTGGGTTTGGGTGCATACAGCCGTCTATCTCGAGTATATGCACCCGCCAGATTTCGGCATTATAATTAATAAAGGTTAAAGATATAAATGTGAACCTAACAATTACAAGTAATTAAAATTTATTTGTTAAAAAATTATATTGAAAAGATATTCGTACAAAGTTATTGATGGTAAATTTTCCTTTTTTTTAAAAAAAGTCTGATCTTCTCGTAAACATTTTTATAATTTTTCCCAAATCATAAATATATTTTCATAAAAGTTCCAAGTAAAAGATTATTTTGTCATTGATTTTGAGCTCATCTTAATTAGGCTCTTATTTATTCAAAGGGATTTATTATTAATAACGGGGATATTATCGACTAATTATGGGTAGCATCATCTATTAAGTGTTAAGTAAAGAAACGTGTTATTTATAGTATTATGCATGGCTATTTTCAAATAATAGTATATGTAAGTCCTTACAAGCATTTAATCTAAAATAAATTATTAATATTTTCTCCATATTAAAAATATTTAATTTATTCAAGGGTATTATTATGGAAAGGTTAATAATATTGCATGTAATAGTTATACATAATGTATATGAGATTTTTTTCTTTAACTTAGGATCGGATCTTTTTATTTTAACTAAATGAGGGAGGGTTATCGTATTGAAGATATTGGAAAAATTAAATAAAGCAAAGAAATCTTTCAAAAAAATACAGGAAAGAAAACTTCAAAAAATTTCTGTAATATACAGCCTCTAATCTTGGAAAGAAATTATTTTTCTGCTACTTTTACCGTAGAAAAATTGCCAAGATCATCTGCTCGAATCTCTACAGCAGTTGGCAATAACAAATGTTAAAACTTGCCAATATCTCGTTTTTCTCTTCCACCTATATTTCAAGCTAGCCAATGTTGTTAATCTGCACTTTCTTTGTATTTTTTGTCTTAATAAGTGATCAGTCTTTAAATGAGAGATACTTGTCCTCGTTCTACGATAATTATTTCAATTCTAATGTGCTCGATAATAATGTTGAACGCAATAAGGTTTGACGTATAATTAGGGGAACCATTGACGAGATTAAACTCTTAACAAGATAGGAGATAAATTCTATTTTATGTGATAAGCTTTGATTAAAATTTTAATTGTAATTATTAAATTAATCTCTTTCAATTAAAAAAAATATAAGTGCTACAACGAGTTCATTATAATACTTGCTACAACAAATCCCTAGCATGTACGACGATGATACACGATTAGGTCAAATCCTAGGATATTCCAAATTATTGTATACACAAAATCAAAACTTATGATCCACATAATAACATATATAAAAAATAATTTTGACTTAAACACGATAAATCTTAATGTCTATGACACAGGATGATGCCCACAATGGAGACTCAAATCATAAAAAAAAAGGCAACGTGCGGCACAAAGGCTCTTGTATATACAAAATCTAGTGTATAAAGGTATATGCCTATTTTTAAAGAGGGGCAGACTTGAGCTGTAAATAAATGCTTACTTGATTTACCAACTATTTGTAATTATCAAATAGAACAAAATTAAGGAAGAATTAATTTAACATTGAAAAAAATAGTAAAAAATTTAGTTAATTGGACAAAACCAACTTTAAATATAAACAACAGTGATAAAAGACTATACTGTAATTGATTGATCAATTTAACCAAATATTATTTATATATAACTATAAAACTAATTTCTACCTTCATATTATTTTTGAAAATTTTAATTGTCAAAGTATCACTTTCTTTAACGAATTTATTTAACTTAGATTATCTATTTACTTATTCTATGATGTATAATATTGCATTATCATAATTTAAATGGTTAAAATATTTTATATTTTCTTAGTCAGACAGATAACTTAATTTTTAATCATCATAACATTATTGGGTTTATAATTTATAAATCGGCGAAAATTTACCCATATATTAAGTGTTTAACCAACAGCAAAATAATGAAAACTTAGTTGTAACATAATCTTAAAAACATTGTTGATGGTTTCATTATGATAAATTTTTTTAAAATATCAAATAGTTATACTGAATGATTGATCCATTTATAGCCATAAGTCATGCCACAAACGATCCCATGACCCAAACTCGATTTAGGCCCGACTAAAGTAACAATTCTTAGTTGCGCCTCGGATATCCTTGGATAGAAGGCAAATCATAATTTATTAAAATTTTATATACTCACTGTAAAAATATAATATATTGAAATAATTCATAAATTATTTAAATCATTTCAGATTTAGTTCCTAATGTCTCTCCAAATTAAAAAAACACTTTAATATTTCATTAAAAGAAACTGGTACATGGGTAATTTTACGAGATTATCTATATTCATCATGTACACGCTAATCGATATCCCAATACTAAATTATCAATATTCACGGTTTGGCAAAGCAGAGATCGTAAGATCCAAGAAATCGTATAAAAACTAAAAAGTGCCCAGCAAAACTTAATGGAAATAAGAATAATACTATTGCATGTCCCGTACAGGCGTGCTTTGAACCACTATTGCTGATGTTTTGCCACGTGAAGGGATTGACCTGTTGCAGATTGTGATTCTCAACCAGTGAATATATTCCTTTTACTCATTTGGTCGTTTGACATAAACAGTTCTGGGCAAGAAGGCATCCTATCCCCACAGTACTACATAATTCTCTACAGGGATTTGATTTGCTTCTATATACAGACACTATTACAGTTGACAGAAGGGAGGCAGCAGATCCAATAATAATTGAATGGAAAAATTGGAGGGCAAGAGGATGGAGAGGAAATAAACAAGGACAAGAAACTGGGAGCAAACAATGGTATGAGAAACCAGTTTGAAGTCCCCCTCGTACCCTTGGAGTAACAAAAAGAAAAGAAAAGAAGAATAGCTCTTGCGTGCCAAAAAAAAAACATGTATCTTACTGCTTTGCGCTCTTCAAGTGGGAATAACTGAAGCTTGGGAAATTGCTGATCTTTCATCCAATATGCGAGAGGATTGAACCGAAGCAGCTGATGATACACGGTCAGAGCCTCTTATGTTGAACTTTTGATATACCCTTTCACGGTTCTCGGACCACCAAGTCTCTGCTTGGTGCTCCCAAATTTTCTCCGGCTGCAAAGAAACAAAGGTCATGCTTAATCACTAACTTTTCAAGTGTGTTCCTCATCTACATCATAACCGTCTAGGCAAATATCAGTCATAGATTTTATATCATGATTGGAGTGATTGTTCATTGACAAATATAAAAAAATGGCAAAACCCCGATAATAACAAAGGGGCAAGTTACAAATGTATTGCTACTGCACACTATCTCCCTCTAATGGGATGTATAATTTCAAGGTAATTTTATTTCAACTCACACGTTCTAGAATGCTTGGTCTTATTTCCATATTTTTTATGCGCACACATGCTATGATGAAAAACATTAGAATGTAGAATGCATCAAACTCAACCACCTGTATGAATAAAGTCACAAAACTAAAAATCTGTAGTAGTGATTATTAAGTACCTGAACCGGACTCTCTTGAGCTCTCGAGTTCCATCCCACAGAGCCACAAGAGTTATATATACACCAGGCTCATACTGTTCAATCCATTCAGCTTCAACTTGGTTGGTCCCTGGATTGCCAGGGCTTCTGGATTTGGAACCATTCTCACTAGCAAGAGGAGATGCCGGTTTATTGGGTGAACCAGACCATCCAGAGCCATGTCCCGAATTTGCGTGGTCATCTCTCCCTATGGAATCTGAAGATCTTTGAGTATGGAGCTGAAGGTTTGTCCCAGTGGATCCAAGGCTGACTCTTTCTGTGCCAGAAAATCCTTCAGTTGGAGATGAAATTAAGTCAGGATCACCATTGGCTGTATTAATTCTTGCTACCGGTTCGACAGCTGTATTCAAATGATACTTTGCTTGGTGGTAGTCCAAGCCATTTGGTATGTTCATTGATCTAATGACGTTGCCATCGTAAGCCCCAGGAGGTAATTTTTCTGCCATGTCTTTAAGCTGCATGAAAGTGAAACAACAGTGAGCCATATTTGCAATAAAATTGGGGGAAATAAATAAATAAATAGAGAGAAAGAAATGGAAACACAAGATCTAGAACTATCACAGAGAAATTTTGAAACACCAATGAACAATTGCATCCCTGGATGAAATAATTCAACATAAAACCCCCAACAACAACTCCCTTCGCCAACTTGCTTTCCAATAGCTCCTAGGCTAGTTTAGTTATACTTTGCTTGGCACATAGGAAAAAAGCTGATCACAGTAAGCTAAAAGCCAAACTGAATTAGATCATTTTGTTCAAAAAGTTGAACTTTATTTACGAGTAAAAATCATTACTTGAGCAGTTAACGACTTTATAACTTCTTTAACAGCTTTAGCCTTTGCACATTCCTCAGCAGCCAATGACATAGCTTCCTGAGTCTTTTCGACGCCCTTTGCAGCTCAAACTCGTGGAATTCGCACCTTTGTTTCAGATTGTCAACCTGCATCAAAGAATAAATTTCGGTAAGCAAATAGAAGCATCACAAGTATAGTGCCAGACTGCCAGCATTTAGTTTACCTGAGACCGAAGCTTCTCTACTTCTTGATTCAAGAGTTCATTTGTTTTTTTTAGGCTCTCAGCAATGCTTTTGGTGAACGAGAGCCCTGCAGTGGTTGGAATTGGTGTCACAGAACGAGGAGGACTAGATCTTCTTGAATAAGGTGAAACTGCTCTAGAGCTGATAACTGATCCACCAGATACACTAGCTGGTTTAGGAATCATTCTTCTTGTATCAAATCTACTATTAAAAGTAACGTTTTTGACTTGTAAGAGAAAAGGCACTTGACCGGCTTGAAGCAGGGATAAGGAATCAGTCCGCTTCCCCTGTTTTGTTACCTTAACATCTAACGGTTTCATAACATCTCCATTTGTAGATAAAGTGGGTTTGAATGATCCAGTTTCAGCCTTTTCCAATCTTTCTTTGTTCTCACCAGAAAGCCGGGAGGAGCATTTCTTTTGTTATGGACTCCACCAGGTTCAGCAAGCTTGATTAGCTTGACAAAACAAGAATCACAGACTCGGTAAGCTTTTCCAGGATTTGGCGCCATTGCTGCTCTCATTGCTTTTTTTGAGCTACAAGAGTGACAGTGTACCAAGCCACAGTTATAACAGTTGTGCCTCTTTCTCGTGAACCCGAATGCTTGTCTACATGATGAACACTGTGACTGCTCTGCACCAGATACCCACTTATGGAGACATATGGCAGTTGTAAAAGCTGATCCACAAGAAATATACTTCACGTGCCTGTCCTTTAAAGATTCAACAAGTGTAGGAACCTTACGATCCTCTATATCACCATGTCCTAATCTTCCATTGGCTCCCTTTCCCCATGTATAAACTTCATTTCTGGCCGTTAGGGCAGCAACATGATAAGAACCACAAGCAACAAAATCGACAGATTCACTAGCTAGCCTATCTTCAACCAAGCAGGGTAGCTTCCCATCAGATACAGGATTGCCAAGTTGACCATAAACAGCACTACCCATGGTAAAAACACGCCCGGATGTAGTTAAGCCAACTGTAATACTGTGGCCACAAGCCAGTTTGTGGAAATTGTACTCAATGAGTGCCGGCACACATGTTGGTTTCAGTCGTGGTTCTTTGTCTCCATGTCCTAGGCGATTCTTGTCTCCGTCACCCCATGTAAATAATTTTCCTGACGACATGGTGGCACTAGATTGTGTCACTATAACTTCTACCACAGCAGCAGTATGCCAAACGCCACAGGCAACTGCAATTGTCTTTAGCCCCATTAGAGACTCAACTTCTCTTGGAATAGATGCACTCTCTCTGCTCCCATGACCAAGTGCTCCAAATGTTCCATCTCCAAATGTGAAAAGCTGACCCAATGATGTTATTATCGCAGTGTGCCATGGACCACAACTCACCTGAGCAACTTGCACTCCATCTAAGGGACCTGAAACCCTTTTTGGCATCCAATAGCTGACATCGGAACCATGACCAAGGAGCCCAGCCTTATATCTGCCGTCCCCCCAAGTGTAGAGTTCACCGGCTCCTGTGACAGCACAAGTGTGATATTCTCCGCATGAAACAAAGTCCAAATTAAGGGTTGCAAGGGATTCAACAAGGCGAGGTTGAATCACATCATTGTCTACTCCATGTCCAAGCCGCCCTCCGCATTCCTCACCCCATGTGAAAACTTCACCTTGTTTTGTAACAAGAGCTGCATGGCGTACTCCACAATCTATATGGTGAATATCCAATACCACATTAGATTCCAATGGCTTGGGAAGTAAGACATCAGTTCTTATGCCTGTTGCGCCCAGCTCTTTTTGGGTCCCACCAACCTTCGGGCTTTCGCATATAATCTCACCCCACACATAAACGTCACCCAGAGCATCACAATCATCCTGCACTGAGCCATGACTAGAAGTGCTGGGGGCACTAGAAACACTAACCCGAAAAATATCGGAGTTGATTCCTTTCACTTGCATACTTGGGAGATCTAGTGCTACATCTGACCTTATGGGAATCTGCGGAAGTTGACAAAGAAAACTGTTGATTGGAACCTTTGAGTTTTGTCTAATATTTGTGTCTGGCGAGCTTATGTCAGGTGCCACGCTCACAGAGCTGTCACTGGCACTGTTTGATGTTAAATCTCGGTTGTCCTGGTTCAATTTCAATACTTCAAACATGAGTGAAAGATGGTAGGAGAACAATAAATGGAAGTGCGAATTCTTCCAAAGAAGTGATAATATTATTTCACTCCCTCACACAGAAAGTCATCTACCAAATAACATGCAACAGCCAATCTATGTTACTCATTCAAAGATAATGGCCTAACCACAACACCTATGAAGTGAACACACCTCAATCAAGATGCCTCCACCACTCCATCCATCAATTTTAGAACGTCCACCCTTATTCAAAGAAATCAAAGCTTGTAAACCTGTAAACCATATATCTGCCTCAACTTTATCCCTGCAAATCTGAGCAATGAAAACAGAAACAAGCCAATAAGAAGACATTTATAATCTGGTATAAAAGCTATGCTGGGCTAATATACTGATAACAACCAGATCAAGTGAGCGCTTTCCGTGATTATATATGAGAGAAAAAGAGAGATAATCCTTCTCTGGTCGCAAATATCGTTGAAACACAGCCTGCAAAATCAGTACAATCACCAATTTCATGATAAATAAATTGTGGAACTAAGTTGTAGGTAAGTCTACACAGAGTAATAAAAAAATAGAAGGAAACTAAAATGAATCAACTCACAGTTCTTTGTCCGGGTATAATTTTTGTGACTGATGACAAGTTCAAACTTCTCTCACCGTTGCCAGAAAGCCAAATCAATGATGACTCATCCTGCATATCATTATTTACAGAAATTTGAAGCTCACACATGCGCACGAAATCAATGGTTGAAGATTGACATCTACCTCGCATACTATTCTGCAACTACTTTATTTGTACAATTTGATACCGTACGTTTAGTCCCATTATCAAATTCTTACACTAATGTCAAGGTCATGATTTTTGATCAAGAGAACAGTTCTGTAGCCAAAGATGTTCAATATAATTTGGTAAAGATCAAGGCTTACTCACACTAGAAAGTTTAAATGGATAAAATTTCGGCTTTCCTTTACGACCATACTTAAGCAATTGAGTGCCTTTCTTCAGAGCAGTCAGTGCCTACAAAAACAAACTCGGGACATTAAGATACGCAAATAAATAACAAAAAAAAGCGCCTCTAATTCTTCCCACATAATTATATTATAAGATGAAACTGGTTCTATACAAGTAAAATCAACTAAATTTGTTTTTGAAACACCTCTGTACATAGATAACGCCATAGCCCAAACAAAACCCAAAAAAAAAAAGCAAACATTTAAAGGAGAGAGCCAGCTCTTCCCAATTCCATAAACAAAAATTTGCCTTCATTTCAAACTATATCTCTTTCACATCAAAATACTGGTGTCATCTAAAAGCAGAAGACTAAAGCAGTCAACTTCAGAGAAATTTAGTCCACAAACTCCATCTTCCCAGACCAAAAAAACGCCACATTCTCAATCAAAAACACCCAAACCCGATCACACGCAACGATAGATACAATCGCAGTAGCAGATAACGAACGAATAAAGAGGAAGAGGAGGAGAAAGGAGGACCTGCTGGACGTCGCGGTCGACATTCCCGAAGCTAGCAAGATCTGCCATTCCATGTGAGACTCCACTGCCCCGGCCACTCCTCGCACCATGAATCAGTCCACCTCGCAACCACCTCCCCGCCCATCCTGCCCGGCCTCTCCCTCGCCTCGCCGGATTCTCATCTACGAGCCCGTCGCCAGCTCTCCGCCGCCGGTGGCAGCTCCAGATCCAGCGGTGCGATCTCCGTCGAGGCGGAGGACGAGATGGCGGCGGCGGCGGCGGCGGCGGCGGCGGCGGCGGAGCGAAACGAGGGAGGTGAGAAGGCCGCGGATATCGGAGGTGGTCTTGGATTTTGTAGGCTCCGGTTTTCTCGCTTTCCGACGTCGACCCGGCGGTTAACACCTTCAACGAGCTGGGTTGGGTCGGTAAATACGAACGTCTGCTTTGACGAAAAAAATAAATAATTTTTATTCGATTTTTAAACTCGACTCAACTTGAACGCTAAAAATTAGGTTCGAATTAATGAAAATTTTATTTTAACTAGAGATAATTACATATCATTAATTACATGTATACCACTTAGAGCCTAAATGCGATTAAACTTTGCATAAAATATTATATTAATTTTTTATCTATATTTTTATCGAAAATAATAATTGACCAAAAACAAGGGAATAAAACTCACGTTGCAAACTTATTGTATTATAACGGGACAGTGTCATATATCCTGACATTATCAGGATAGATATAAAAGGCACAACAAAACAGTACCATCTAGATAATTGACGTAGTGAATTTTTTTTATTTTATGACAACGATTGCATGTGAATTTCGACGCAGAAACAGGCCGGGTTGACAAAAGAGTTGAACTTGCCCCTATTTCTCGCGATCAGACCGAGTGGATAGATCGGAGAAGAACAGACATGAGAGGTGGCAAGCAAGCAAGCAGGCAAAGAGGCGAGTCATAATGCGTACAACAAAGGCCAGTCACTTATAGTTACCCTGTTCCCCCTTTTCCACTGTGATCTCTAGCTTCTTCTTGTCTTCTCAATTTGGATTTTGCCTGGTCGCTACCAACAAGAAGACCCACCAGAGTATGTGAGAGGGGAGCATTCTTCACTGTGGTTTCGTTTAGTTTCTTTCCAGTACTTAAAGTGATCACTATGATTGAGCTGCATAAGCTTAGAGGTTGATAAGAGACTTAAACTGTTAAACAGATTTATAAGATTAACGTAGACATTGTATCAAGTCCCCGAGCTTGGAGGTAACATTTGAGAGGTAAGGCAGGGCCGCATGGGCAATATTTGAGGGGCCGGGGGAGAGTACAAGCCTCCGACCTCCATCAAATCGTCTGTGTCTGCTCCTATGTGGAAGTTGACATGATTTTAGAGACCGTTGCCCCCACCATGCCTGGATATATTTTCAAACAACACGATCGAATATAAAAAACTATTCAATCTTATAAGCATTTTAAGTAAAAAACGTACAAATATGTATCAAGTTTAGAAAACAGGAAATTATTGGGTTGATTTAAAGGCCCCTCAATTACAAGTGCGGCTTCGGAAAGATAAAAATAAGCACAAGTGATACTAAGAACGAAGCTTCAATTTTAGCCCGACCAAAGGAACGGATACTGTTTGGGTCTATTCTTAATTTCTTATGGAGGCCTAAAAATAATGAAAAACAGGCTAAAATTAAGCAGCTTTCAACTATTCAACTATATAATAATTTTTAAACAGTGCCAGAACCAGTAGGTGGTCCGAGTGAATCCACACCAGCTTGTCCTCGTGGCAAATTCAGGGCTTCACTATATATGGGGGACAAAGGGGACCCATTTCATAGCACACTATTGTGTTGGCCCACATCGACATGGACCCAAAGTAGGTTCAAACAAGGTTTGCTCAAACCCAAAAAAGTTGGTTTTGGCATAATCAATGTAGCAGTTCTTAACTTTAATTAGCTCCCGACATTTGCGTTGCTTTCTATTTCCTGTTCACTGAGAAGGCTGCTGAATATAATTTTGGCGGCTCCTTCATCAAACTACAACTTTTCTAGTTCAAAAGACGATTTCTGCTGGTTCAAGCCGATCCTCGGAGAATTGATTCCAAAGTCTACAATGTTCCTAATTAGTTATCCAGAACTTAGAAGAGACATTTGCCCTTCTATAGTATTTTAAGTCTTCAAGTGTGGGTTTGAATGGATGGGAGGAAGACGAGAACGATAGCCGTAATATGTTTGGTAATCAGCACCAAACGTGACGTGGTACCCTTTTTAGCCTACAATAATCAAGTTTAAGCTACATCTGCTAACAGCTATCATATATCATATAAAGCAAATTTCAAACAAGGTGTGAATGATCATCGGAAAGATTATGTATTTTTTATATGAAATCAAGGTGGCCTACAAACCGCCTTAGAAAGTTGTAATTTAGAATTAGTATAATGCAAAAGCCGGTTAACAACCCAAAGTCTAGAAATCCATGGTCAGTGACCACACACATGGCCCTTGGTGTCCAATGGCTTGGAATGTTCCCATACAAAATTTGGTATTTGACTGTGGATGATTTGATCACTCCACGTGATTGAACAGTCTTTGGCGTCAGGTAGAAATTCAAATGTATAGCAGGGCAATAAAGACTATTACTGCTTTTGCTGACTTCTAATTCATGATTGTGGATCGCATCAATAGTTTGTGGAAAGCGAATACACCAAACCGCACATAATTTTCCTTGCATGGGTCAATGTTATGTCTATATATATGATGACATAAATCAGGGAGAGATAAGGATGCAATACCAAACAGCTGGCGTTTGATTTTTGTTGCCTATTCAAACACAACAATAAATTCACAAGAGAAGTAAGTTAGGCATCGATCACATCCATTTGAAACCATGTAAAATTGTTAACAGAAATGAATAGAAAAAGGTCGCTGATAAAAGATAAACAATGGCCTACCACAGTATCTGCTTTGAAAGCATCAAAACATTGAGCTCGTCTGTGGCATAATTGAAGGTACAACAGAAACATCAGATTTTCAGCAACCAAATAGAACATTTTCTAACAGCTTAGTCGACTGTTTGCAGACTGTCTCGGAAACCTCACATCCAGTGCTTGCTTTCCATCATCCCAACCACTAAGAATTGCCATTGCAAGCTTTACTAAGGGCATCAAAAACATTTTGCAGGGTCACATCCTCCACGAGAACAACTTTGTCTCTTGATTTCGAACCAGAACCCAGGGAAACTTGCCTTCTTTTGACACCAAGTACCTGCAATAGACAATGAAAAAAATATCAAGTAATGGCCAACAGTGCAGTTCAGTAGCTGTAACAATTTGTCCATCGCAGTCTCCAAACATATTTTTATTGTTACTTTCTCTATCAAAGTTATGCACCTGACAATGAAATATTCCATCAAATGAAAAAGCACAAACAGAAATCAACTTGATCAGGCAGACTTCAGTAATCAAAGTAAGTTGCAAGGAAACAAAGTGGCGTACCACAACCAAATTTTTTTATTGAGAATGATTCTGCAAAATAGAATGTCGATGAAGATAATCCATAAGCAAGGGCGCCATTTTTATTGAGAATAACTCGCGTATTCGAATGTTTAAAACCACTGGCACAAAGCTTATGCACAAATATCTACATGGAACCACTGTTTTGAGTGAAAACCATTAGATACTAGGATGGAAACAAATCATTCTTATATCATCACACACGCTAAATTACAAGGTGATTGCATGCCTACCCAACTCTACTTCCTATATATATAGCTTGAAAAATTAGGGGCATAATGCACGAGCCATTCCAACCTAGATGAATTCTTCCTTTACAGTTACAAATTGACACATACCAACGAATTTTGCCACATTCCAAGCTGCCGAGGGCCATATTTATATGTATTTTCCTCATAAGAAAACTATACTCCATTAATCATTCGATCTTAAAAAGAAAAAAACGCATATGCAAA
Source organism: Piper betle (assembly GCA_033002965.1). Classification (NCBI taxonomy): domain Eukaryota; kingdom Viridiplantae; phylum Streptophyta; class Magnoliopsida; order Piperales; family Piperaceae; genus Piper; species Piper betle. The sequence continues at coordinate 13,711 of JAURVB010005073.1, forward strand.
GAAAAATGACTACATAGTAACTTCAATTCTCAAAATAACAGCTCAGAACATGTAATACGGAACACACTCAGCTCAATAGCCTAGCATCACTAACAGGCTGTCAAGATTCCATTCCACAGAACAATGTTTCACACCATTGTCACAGGCACCAAACAACCTATTCAAAGTCACAAGAACACATCTAGTACCAAACTTCGAAACTTAAAAAGAACAAATCCACTACTCCACTACATCAAAAAAGCATTTTCATACAATTCGCGCAAAACAATATGAAACGATGGCAAGAGGAAATACTGACAGAGCTGATGTAGTCGAGGAGAGCAGCGTTTGCCTCCCCGTCCCTCGCCGGCGCGTCGATGTGAACACCCACCGCCTCGTCCCCCACATCTACACCACCAAATGCCGGCAACAAGTCAATAATCAACTAACCATCAAATTGCATCGGCAATAACCTAATATAAGGCCGAAAGCGAACCTGTGATAGAGGCGACCTTGGAACCCGGCTTCGCATGGACAGTGATAGCCACCGACGCCGGTGACACCGTCCGGATACAATTCGGCAGTCCGCCGGCGACACCGTCGCCGTCGGCGGCCTTAGCTTTGCCCCTTTTTGCGGGAGCCATTTCGCGGAAGTCGACGACCCGCGAACCTAACTTCGGGTAATACTCTTTACCCTTTTAAAACGGGTTTAGGACTGATGACGTTTTTAAGAGATGCAAATGATAATTTTATATTAATTATTTCCATTAAACGCAATAGAATTTTTATTATAATTTTTAATAGTTATCACAAAAACATTATAAAATATTACTTGTCATTACTAAAAAATATCAATTATCTCAAAAATATTAAAATATTAATTTTATTACTAAAAAATATCATTAGATAAGAAGAAGCTCACGTGAAGATTTTTGGTCCATAAATAAAAACTAGTGTATATATATTACAATGCTATATAAGGGATTTTATAGAGAATTTGAACTAATTAACTTCACATTCATATGCATCAAGTTCAAATTTTAAGTTCTTGAATAGATTCGAGCCTTCGTAACATACTATCAATTTTAAATATTTATTTGAACTTTGAAATAATAAAGTACGAATTAAAGCCACACATATTTTTTTCACAAATATATTGATTTGTTTATGTCCTTCACGAATATAATTATTATTATCAAATTATTGTTAATATTTAAGGAAGTTTTCGATAGAATTTAGACATAACTATCACAATTATACATAATTTTATTATTTTTTAATTTTGCAAATAATCACGCAAAATCTCGAGGTTTTATTAATAATATTTATAAGTATTATTATACAAGGTAATAGTAATACACGAGCATAAAAGGATCCGAATACCTTGCAGCATTTATTTAATTGGTTGATAACTCTTCAATTTATTGTGTTTAAAAACTTAATTATAATTATTAATTTAATAATTTTTTTATTAAAGAAATTTAAACTAATAGACCAACCAAATATCTTGAGAGAAGCTCGTCGAAGTTTGGTAGTGGCGTTTGGCGCTCATAACAACAGTAGCAACAAGTCAACCACTAGGGTTTGGTTGATCTCGCACCGACCCGAGGAGCTGCCTCGAATTCGGCCATGGCGGACGGCTACTGGAGTATGCAGCCGCATGCTCCCCACCCGGTCTCCATGCCCCCCGCCAAGCGCCCTCGCGCTGACTTCGGTGTGTATTTCTCTAAATAATAATTCCACTTCGCTTCGCCTTGTTTCGTCAATTGCAAGTTATGGTTGAGTATATAGCAGCAATGGTTTGCGAAATGGCAGTATTTGTTCCTGATCTAGGTGTATGGTATTTGAGCTTGAATCTTAGTTTTTGTTTTGTGTGGTGTTGATGGGGAGATATGGTGACTATGATTTTTATCATGAGTATAGTGTAAAGTGATAATAAGTGCAAGGCGAGGGGCGCTTTTACTTAATTGTTTCCGTAATTGTGGAATTTAAAGATTTTGTTATTGTAATATCCAATGTCTTTGTAATCTGATGCGCTGGATTATATGGCAAAGATTTAATGTTGTTGTATTTCGATGGATTAGTTGTTTGCTAGCTTTTCCTCACTTTCAATTTTGATTTGAGCTTGTTCTAGCATTACCTGCTGCATTGGCCTTATGCGTTAAGGCATCGTCCTGTTTATAACAATGAATAAATGAATATAATGTAATTCGTTTTTGATGAGTACTGCAGATATTCCACAAGAACTTGTGGGTCACGAAATGAGCAACTATTTGCATAGAAACGATGTTGTCAGCATCGGCCCCCGGGCAGTAAAAGACACAAAGTCAATTGATGCATCATATGATCGATATCTCCAGAGTGGGGTATTGTCTCTTGCAATCTGCTCATTAGTAATTTTGTTAAAGATATACATATCATGATTTCTGTGATGCCTCTGTGATTTGCAGCAAGTGTCTTCATTTGGAGCTAGGGAGACTAATAACTTTGGATCCGGATTGGATAGAAATGCTGGAGGAATGCTAGGAGTGTCTTCATTTGGGGCTAGGGAGGCTAGTAACTTTGGATCTGGATTGGATAGAAATGCTGGAGGAATGCAAGGATTTTCTAGTGGTGATAGAGTTGGCAGAGGAGGTCTTGAGCCTCTGCCCCCGCCCCCTAGTACTTTATCAAACAGTGGAAATATGAATTTTGGCAGTTCATTTCCTCTAGACCCTATGGTAAAGCCAGATCGAGAGATGCCTCCTCTCCCTCCAGATGCGTCAAACACCTTATATGTTGAGGGACTTCCCCAGGATAGCAGTAGTAGGGAGGTTTCTCGTATCCTTTCAAAATTAAGAGTAACCTAAATAATTCATGTGAAGTACTCTTTATCCACCCCTTCCAACTGGTAATATTAATTTGATTTGCTTTTTTTTATTTATTTAAGGTAGGCATGTGATTTTCTTGTTGCCATTTCATTCCCTTAATCAAATGATCAGACATATTTCGCCCTTTTGTGGGGTACAGAGAAGTCAGACTAGTGACTAAAGAGTCAAAGCATGTAAGCATCTTGTAGTAGCATTTTGAGCTCAAATGTCATCCTGCCTTGCTTTAGACTTTAGTCTGTCCATTAAAATTTTGTCTGGTTATTGTTTATAAATATAAAATCTTTGGTTATTTGCAGCGTGGGGGAGATCCTTTATTACTCTGCTTTGTTGACTTCACAAATGCTGCATGTGCTGCAACTGCTTTGAATACTTTGCAAGGTAAATGCCTGTTCAAATCTTTTGACTGAAATCATGATTTTGCCGATGTGTTGGAACCGTTTTACTGGAATGTGCCAACTCCGTCCACTTTGTTTAATCAAAACTGGCATGTCTTTTAATAAAAATAATAGAAGATCTGTGAGAAAAAATAAGGTATTGCATTAATTGCTCTTATCGAAAGAAGGTTGGGACAAGGGTGACCTGGAGGATTCCTCTCTTTCATATAGAGGATTGTGGGTGGGGAATGATGAGGTCTGCATTTATTTGTATTCAATGATTATTCTTTGCACGGTATGCAACACATTTATAGGCTTAAAGAGATTTGTCGACCATGATATTACCACACTAAAACTAGGAATACTAGGAAATCAAAATAAATAGCCAGTAAGATTGTACTAATAATGACTAATAAGGGCTCAGATTACATAATTTTTCATAGCCTTTCCTAAGTTATTTATTCCTCAATTTATTGCCCCTTGACTGGTTTATAATTTACATTTACATGTGAGAGTCGTTTGGTCCATTCGAGAACCTTTCGTCATATAAACCGTTGGTTTGAACATGAGGATGTTCCGTGAACATTTGTGTACAGATGACAGCTTAAGATTTTTGTTTTCTGAAGTTTTTTTTACACAGGTTATAGAATGGACGACCAGGACCCTGATTCTCACTATTTGAGGCTGCAGTTTGCTCGCTTTCCTGGACCCAGATCAGGTCCCACTCGTGGCAGGCGCTAAATCTGTATCTGGTAAGAATGGTCTGTTTTATTAGATGCCTTTGGACGAAAATGCATTTAAGGCTGTATATATAGTTGGTAGTTACTCGTATGACGACCAAGTAGCTGTCCAGAATTTCAGTTGGTTAAGGGAGCAAAATGCAGAATCAGTAGTTGCTATTTGGCAATGATTTTGCCAAATAATTAGATCCATTTAAATTGACGCTCTTGTGGTCAAAATGTTTGATCGTCCTGGCCGAGCCTTTATTTATTCCATAATAAATTTAAAACTATGTCATATCCATTTAGGTTCAAGTCCTGATGTCCGCTTGTTGTTGCCAATTAATCAGCGATTAAAATATGTTGATATCTAATTGTTAATATTAAAATTGGCGATTAGATGACTCAATTCGAAGGTTTCAAACTTCCAACTTCAAATGAGACTCAATCGCGTAAGTCCTTTGTGAAGAAAAAATCAACTCATTTCATATAAAGCCCACTCTTATTAATAACCTGAGCCCGTGCCAAAATATGTAGAGAAGAATTCTGGGTGAATTTTACATTTGGCCCCTTGCTTCCAAGTTCTATGTTGGATGAGGAACAGGTATAGCCCCTCCTAAAACCTAAATATACTTTTTTTCCATAGAAACTTAAATATATTTTATTGACAGAACTTGCTCCCTCCTAATATCTGAGAGGCCCCTCCTTTGTGTAGAGGCCTAATCAGGCAATTGGGGAGGACACAAATTGACTATAGCAAAAGCAAGCATGTCTATTTGTTCATATCTACTACTTATCTATTATTATTATATTATCTACACTAAATTATAACTGAATTTTTTCTCTCTTTGGGTTTTTTCTCGTGTGTGGTTAATTTTAGCCGATACCTAATAGCTTATTAGTAATAAAAATTTCTTAATAAGGATAAACTTGAAATATTGTATATATAAATCTCTATTTCTATTAATCATCTTCTTCTCTCATCTAAAACCACATTTAATAGTTTATTAATAATAATTTGTTTGTTAATAAGGATAAACTCAAAACATTGCATATGTAAATCTCTATTTTTATTGATCATTTTGTTCTCTCTTTTATAATTTTTTACTAATAATTAATAAATGTATTTATAAGACATTTATACAAAAATATAAAAATTTGATAAATCTCTATTTTTATTGATCATTTTGCTCTCTCCTATATAATTATTTACTAATAATTAATAAATATATTTATAAGACAATTATACAAAATTATAAAAATTTGATAAACATGATATTATAAAATAATAATAAGCATAACATTTGATAAACATGATTATATTGACATGATGCCAATGTTTAAGATAATTATGCTAAATTAATATTGTAAATTTAATTTATAATTATTAATTAATTAATTAATTAATTAATTTTAACTATTATCAATATAGAAATTTTTGAAAAAAATTATAAGTGTCTATGGGGTAATAACCTAGTTTTATATACACGAGGCTTATATGTCTTTGTAATCGATGGTGCAAGTGTCACTAATTTCATGTTTCCTTTGGCGCGTAGCAGCTATCATTTTCTTGCTAATTAACGGGTCCCCGTAGTAGAAGAAAGCCCCTGTTTTGGGAGGAACGGCCTCCGTTTTGGCCGTCAAATAATCCTCTTCTTGTATGGAGGCCCTTTCACGCTACGTCCGTCGTTGTTCTAAGGCCCTCCAAGCTCACCTGGCCGTGGATGGTGACCCCTGTATCAATCGCTAGGAGGATGGCACGATGAGAGTCAGTTGTCACCCCCGATGCCTAAAGTATACATTGCGTCAAGTGGTAACTTTCCAGCGAAACAAGCAAGGAACTGGTTGTCTTGGTAAACTTCTGTTTGCCCTGTGACAATGTCATGTTTCATTGTTGCTTGGCTCAAAGATGGTAGCATTTCAGATGCGAGCGCAGGTTTGGTAGCTGGTTGGCTTGAAGACGTTTGAAATATATTGGATGCGTATATATTCAGGAAGGATTGTTGAAGAACGTCTGATACGCTTGTGCAGTAGCTCCCCCCACATGTTCAACAGTGCACTAGGTACTTCATCGGGTTTTAGCTAGTACTTGTTTACTTTTGTGCGCGATGGTTGGTGTATATATTTTCTTGCCTCACCGTTCTACAGCATTCTGTGTGGCTGTTATTTGGAATGAAGCAAATTACAGAATGTCTGGGTTGTTAAGTGCACAATAAGTGGGTTTTTTTAGTGTCATATATTTTGTACATTTTTCTGGTCGTTAAAGTATATTTCAATGGAACTCAATATTTTATCTAATGAAAGCCTTGATTGTACTTGGTGATGATGAAAGCTTAGTGAAATATTTTCTGTTGACACCAAACATCTTATCCAATGATTATCATCGTATCTAGTACGATAGATATTAAACTCAATGGTTACCTGTCAACCAAAAAAATTTGATTAGCAAGTACGGGACAAAAGGCCACTAACACAAACACAAAGGGGAGAAAATAAGATGGAGACAATGAACAAATTGCATGAAAAGTGTTCGACTCTTGAAACATTCTTCTCTGCCTTCGGCTGCAGAGACGGGTTGATGGGAATGGAACCGTCCATCTCTACCTCTTTCTTTCATACAGACATATACGCACACAAACTTCTCCGGCCACCTCCACAATTTGAAACTCCAGCCTCTCACCCAACCTAAATCATCATTCATCGCCGTGTTAAATCCTTTGCCTCTTTGCTTTTGCTTCCCACCTGCTCTCCTCCTTACCAAACTTGGGACTCTAATTCGGGTTCTATCACTTGTCTTGCTCTGAAATTCCCGGGGTAAAAATGAATACGTATGAACTAAGCTTCACGGACTTATCTTTTCATGTTCAATCCAACAGAATGCTCAATCCCATCTTTGGTGTATCTAAAACTTTAACAATCCCGTGAGGTTTGAAGTATCTCTCTTTTATAATCCTTTGTATTCATTGAGTCTAATTTGTAACTTGAGAGAAAATTGAGTGCAACCCATTACTGCTATGATGGAAGATTTGTCTTGTTTTGCTCGTGGCTTTTCCCTCTATATACTGGAGGTTTTGCATGTAAAGATCAAGAGTATATCTTTTTGGTTGTGCTAACTATTTATTCATATTATTATACTTTAACCCGGACCTCACCAAATTTTCGTAATAGTGCTAAGCTGCTAGGTCACAGAAGTTGCAAGAAGAAGAAGCAAGATTGCTGATCTGACATAAATTGGTGATGGCAGTTTTAAATCATCTCAAAAGCTTCAATAAATAATTGTAATGCGAATAAGTCCGGACGTGGTGAATGGACAACTTAGGTACCGATATGTAAAAACTTTCAACTTCACCGTAGATTACAAGGTTATTATAAATAACGTTGAAAGATTGAATTTCATGGATGCACAGACCTCGCATAATTCCAAACTTTGCTAAGGATTAAGTAATTCATTCCCTAGGCCAATGTGAACCATTAACTGCTGTTCAAAGACTACAATTTTTCCTTTGAATTCGTTTGAAGATCATTGCCCGCAGATGCCCTATGAATTGGCAACAAGTGCTACCAGACAAGGAAAGCATCTTTGCCACCAAATGTTTGAATGTATTTTCAACAAATCATGGTACTCTTTTAAGTCACTTGCCCGACAAAGACTTTTGCATCGCGGTTGACGACAGGGGAGAACTTCATATAACTCCAAACCATATGCGGGTGATGCTCTACAATCATCTCGTATAGGCGCTGTTCATGTTGGCAGTGATTGAATTTGGAGTGAGTTTTTATATAGGACAGAACAATATTAAGTTTCAACCTTTGGTATGCAAACATGTATAGGAGGCAGACATTAGAGTAGACTTCTGTGAGTTCCTTTTGAAGTTTTTATGTTGTGATCGGTTGTCAAAGGGGGTGAACATAATTTGGTGGAAATAGAAAATCGAATCAAACCGAATTATTAATTATGTTTGGTTCTAAATTAATTTGGTTTAGTTTTCAATAGGGGTGTACATAGACAGAAATGTAGGTTGACATTTTGGTTCAAAGCTGAACCAAACCGAATTAATTGAAATAACCAAATTTTTACAAATACTCAAAATCTACGTTTTTATGTTAATAATCATGAATTTATAATAAATTTATGATTAATTTTTATTTTTTTAATACGATATATATGTGTTTAGAATTACTTGTTAAGTGATTATGTTCACTAAAATAATAACATATTTTTTATTAAATAATTAAACAAATTTATTTTTTTATGACTTATTATATTATATAATTGGGATATTTGGTTACTGTATATTTTGGTTTGATTTGGTTCGATTTTAGGAGCAATTTTGTTTGTTTTAGTTACAAAATCAGACTGCCAGTTAATTCAGTTCCTCAATTCGGAGACTGAATGCTCACCCCTGGACTTGTCCATGTCGAAGAACTTGATGTTTGTGTTCATTGTTTTTAACTAATGTTGTGTATTTATTTTTTTACCTTTAAAAAAATACCCAACGAATATTAATATAAATTTTTAACTTGAACAATTATTCCTCTATATATGTAGGAAATTATTCAAATGTTGTGTGCAAATCAACATGTCACTAATATAACAAATATATAAACATATATTATAATGTATTTTAACAGGAAATCTTGTAGAAATTGAAGGCATATGTTGAAATTTATTGAGATAGTGGATAACTTAGTTACCTATATAGAAGTAAGACTGTTTCTACTACTTAATTAATTTTAAAATTATCAAATATTGGTTGACAACAAAAAATAAAAATAAGGGTAATTTATTCACTGAAAAAGAGTATTATTCGGGCCAAGGAAAACGTGGAAGCTCTATTGAATAACAAAATACACAGCAGGAAACATAAACCAATTCAGTACAAAAGTTTTTTGTTACGATATAATTCACAACAAAGGAAAATGACAGATTTATATATCAGGGCCTTATCAATTTGCTTGTTTATTTGATATAGGATTATTGTAGCTCTCTTCTTAATGCATTGCTCCACTAGTGGTGATGATCAGGAGGAGGAGGAGAAGCATATATTTAGACATGAGGCGGCGGTGGTGGCGGATACTGAACAGGAGCTGCAGGGGATGACGATTGATCTTTACCGGTGGTGGAGGTGGATGCGGCCAGGGAACAGGAGCTGGTGGTGAATGACGACCGATCCTTATGGTGGGTGGTGGAGATTTGTGCTTATTATAAGGCGGCAAAACTTTGTGAGGAGGTGGGTATTTTGTGCGCATAGTGAGGTGGGGTGGAGGAGGAGACTATCGCTTGTATGGCTTGTGATGTTGTGAAAACTGGGTAATTTTCACCAAAGATAACTAGTTCACTTTGAGAACTATTACCCAGATGACTAGCGTGAAAACTATTGTACTAAAAATTACCCCAAGATAAAATTCCCAGGAAAGTGTGGTGGGACACACGGTCCGCTTAAAAACCAACTTCTATACAGAATTTTATCAAGTAATTTAAATAGCACAATAATTAACAACAACTATAACCGACAATAGCTATTAAATAGACATAAAAGGAACAAAAAGAACACCGGAATTTAACGAGGCTTACGTCCTCGGACACTACAAAATAATATTTTAATAATCAAAGAAATATTACAAAGGAGAGAAAGAAAACAATTTATCAAAGAAAGAAGGATGACAATTTTGGGATGTCAAGAACCAAAGGGGAGGAGCCTTATTTATAGGGAGAGGACTCTTCCCAAACCCACAAAACTTTAGATGTGAGACTTTTGGCATACAACATGTGATGCGGCGGCGGCGGTGGCGGATACTGAACAGAAGCTGCAGGTGGATGACGACCGATCCTTATCGGTGTTGGAGGTGGTGGTGGATGACGACCGATCCTTATGGGGGGTGGTGGTGGAGGGTAGTAGTAATAGTTTGCACTGGCTCGAGAGGAGAGTGCAAGTGAAATCAGTATCACCAAGAAGGTTGTAGCAAAGGAGGCCATAAAGCCTTCTCTTCCTATCTTGGAAGAAAGGTTTTTGTCTGTGTTCTTCATCAACATCCTCCTTCACCTTTAAATCGCCACAAGTTTTACCACTTTTCCTCAAGATCTACCTCTCTAAAATTGTAGAATAGAAACTATAACCATTGCTAATTTGAACTTGGTTTTATTTTTTGGATCATAATTAGAAGACGATGGCTAGCAGCTGCATGCATGCTAAGCTTATAAGAATAAACTACCATATTCTTGCCTTTGTGTTGCAATACTTCGAAGTGGGATTTTACATGTTATTGTCCACATTCTCTACATAATATCTAGTTAATTAACTTTCTCTCTATGACAGCAGCTTGACCTAACTTTTGTTTTCTGCATGCAAGGCTGGCTTTCCTTTGATCAACATTATCTTAAGTTTCTGTTATGACATGCTTGGGAAATTAGTCTTCATTAAGTGTCTCCTTGTTCTAAGAAAGTTGGCCGAGTGAGATTATTAATATATTGTATTGAGTTTGAAGGTTGAAAATTAGCATTTCGTAACTCAAAATTTCCACATATTAGTTTCATTCATTGTAATATTTTCATCAGCTGATCTGAATGCACAATGTGAAAGATCAACAATATAATATGTATTCATTGACAAACCAGCTACATGTTCTGATGCCAAAACAATTTTTTGGAAAAGAGCAATCATGCTATAGATACCTGTAACTGCGTGCATTGATGGGTTCATTTTGTTTGAGGATTAAGATATTCAAAACCTGTTCAAATAAGAGATAGGGGAGGGCAGATTGTACTTAGTAGGTTCATGGTTTGACACAATGGCTGCCGACGATTATAGATGGATAATTAATACTTAGATCCTAATAACTAATTTGCACTAATTTAATACAGAACGAATCACACTTCCAAGACCATATAATTGTAACTAGCTACAATCAGATCCTCTTGTGCTACTTACATGTACCTTCATTTAGTTAACGCATGACTCAGACGCCGAATTATAACTTTTTTTGTTTATATAAAATGAAAGTTTTTTTAATATTACTTTAAGCTGTCATATATATGAATGTCACTTAAAAAAAAATCTAGCTAATTGGATCGTAATGCCCATAATTTATATTTAAAATGAATAAAATTACTTTCATGACAGTTTTTATAAGCTCAAGAGCTCATATTTACTCTCACCAAGAATATATATATAGAAGTTGATATTATTATTTTTTGATAAAATAGCAAACGCGGACCATACTTAACCGTAACAACTCATGAATGCCGCTAATTTGGTTGATCATGTTAAGATTTTTTTCTGCAAACATATCATAAGAACAAACACCCTAAAATTAGTGTTGCTAATAGGTTGGGTCGGTCTGGGTTTTACTAAACCTAAACCCATATTGAATGACCGAACCTGGACTCGAATATATACTTCTTTAACTTATACCCAAACATGAAACAAACCCAAACCGATAATAAATATATTACATATATTTATATAAAAATACACAAAAATTTAATATATTATGATAAATATTTTTATTTATAATTAAAATATAATATATTTCAACAAATATTTTATATAATTTAATATTATATAAGAAAAAATTTAATAAAAATTAAATATTTTTCAGGTTCATATTCTTATAGGGTCAAGTTATATTTTAACACCGAAACCTGGACCCAATATAAAATAAGTACTAATAAAAAACTAAACTCTTAGTCCTGGACTTGGACTTGATAAGTTTGAACCTGATATTTTCAGATCAAGTTGGGTCAAATACCTTGTTTATCCAAATTCGTTTGGCAAAAATAGTTAGAACTGTGCACACATGGGCACTTAGGTTTGGAATGCCCATCCAAAGGAGAAAATATTAAACTATGGAAAGACATCATTCAGGAAAATAGAAAATAACGCTTAAATATAGTACGCAAGTGTGCACAGAATCAACTACCAAGCTAACGACATCTCCGACTGTTACATATATTTTTCGTTTATATGTGGGTTCACAATTATATATATGTGACGATAAATTAATTGAAAGAACAGTCTTGGACGCGAAGTGCACATGTTCATGTTCTTTTTATAAAAAGAAAAAAAGGAAAAAAAGCAACCATTAGCTTTTATATTATAAAATCCTCCTACAACATGCAAGCGTTTTGTACGTAGCAACAGTTTGCATGTTCATGTTCTTATTTTCAACGTATTTAATCTTATATATAGGTTACATATATAACCAATAATGTCAGCATGGTTTCAAATTATAATTGTTACACTTGCAGTATTCAATGCTCTAATTTGAAACTTTGAGAGAAAAAATTTCATGGATTTGTTATGTTATTGTGTGGGATTTGGCTCCTCTCAAGAGCGATACCGTGCGTCTCCACTGTCGATCAACCCAGGAAGCAACGGTGGAGACACATGACGTCTCCATCGTCGTCACTCCCAGGAGAAGCTAAATTTTTTGCTATGTTATTCTATCTTGCAGCAAAACATTTCGGTTGGTTGAAAAAATAAGAGTTTGAAAAAAATAAATAAAACTTATTGGACAATTTACATATGTATGCCTCCTACATTTGACACACGTGGTCATGGGCCTCAAATCTGGGCCAAACCCGGGCCCATTCGCAGTCCGCTTGGCCCAAATGTGGGAAAGGCCCATGGGGGCAATATTGTAATATACAAAATGCTGCCCCTTCTCCTTATGACCTCGAGCTAGGGTTTAATGGCCGCCATTCCTCCCACCTCTCCGACTCCAAAAGGTCTGATCTTTCGCTCCCCGTTTCCGTTGTTTGTGCCTCCTTCGTCAATGTTGGGTCTGCTCATATTCGCTACTTTGTATTCAATCTTATGAATGTTAGTTGATTGGGCCTTAATTAGTTTGTTTACTTGAATGATTCATGTGTGCTTGTTGTTATCCTTGTGGTTTGTGATTTGATTGATTGGTTGTAAGGTTGCATGTTTTATCTGTTTGTGTGGTCAATGTTCAGATTGCTTATATTTGGTGATTTGCAGAAATCTTCGGAATGTTAGTTAATTGTATGGTTATTGTATTTGTTGTTGTACTTGTTGTTGGTGATTGATGGGTTGTGAAATTGTTTCTAGTAGAAACAATTTAATCTGTTTCCTAGTTGTGTATATACTTGGAATGAGGGGCCATTTGCTGTGAGTTATGGAGGTTGTATCTGATAAAATAGCCCGTAATTGGATGGGCGTTTGCCGAAATTTGCGGATTGGTTGGTATTGAGGGTGTGTAAATTGTGCTTTTCTTGAAATATACGCTGTATTGAAGAAATGTGCAGATCTGTTTGTAGTAAATATAATATCTCGGTGGCAGTTGGTTGAAATTGATGTTGTAAATGTTTTTATCTGTAGTTTTTGGGGTTTGTAGTGTCTACTTGGATGAGAGTTCCTTTTAACGTGAAGAGATAAGTTATATCTGTTGAATAGCACATAGTTTAACGTGAAGAGATAAGTTATATGCAAATTTTATGAATTTATTTAGTCATTGATGTTGTTAAAGTTGTGCTATTGTTGAAAGAAAAATGTACTAGGAAAGAAGTCTGATAATTTGTTTTAATTCGTGGATTGTCTATGTGGTACTTGGTTGAATGCTTCTTTTATTTGTGATTGCGTGTTGAGACAGGTAAGGGATGGTGAAGCACAATAATGTTGTACCCAATGGGCATTTCAAGAAGCACTGGCAGAACTATGTTAAGACGTGGTTTAACCAGCCTGCAAGGAAGAAGAGGAGACGCATTGGTAATCATTAGTTTTGATCTTTTGTATTGTTTTGGAAGTTTTTCTTTGTTTTGTTTGAGCTGATGATGTCATTTCTGTAGCTCGCCAGAAGAAGGCAGTGAAAATCTTTCCGAGGCCGACTTCTGGCCCTCTCCGTCCCATTGTGCGTGGGCAAACTCTCAAGTATAACATGAAAGTGAGGGCAGGAAGAGGATTCTCGCTGGAAGAGCTCAAGGTATACATTATTTATTTTAGATGTAGACTCTTAAGTCTATGAGAAACATCAGATTTTCTGTGATTTTTGACGGGGTTAATAATATGAAGGTAGAGATTATAGTCATGGTGCTGATTCTAATGATCATGTTCTGCATATATATGATTTTTGGTGCTGTTACTTGTAATAATTTGGAATTTGAGAAAATTATATCTTGTTTGAAGCTTTAGACAGAGGGGGTTTTCTCAATCAACTGATAGCTACAAAAAGAAAAGAGTTTGAGCTATTGTTTATTGACGTTCTGCTTTGTGCGAATGTCTTACGTTGTGAAATTCATGGATGCTTCTGTTGTGTTTTCATGATCATTTGTGGTAGTTGAAGTGAATTACCTACAAGTATTGTAGGATGCTTTTGATATGGCTCTGTGATGATGGTTTACAGGATGAATTGGTTTGTTTCTGGTTTAGTGATCTCATGTTTTTTGACTTGTTCTTTTCTTCGTAAAATATCTCCTGATCTGTCTTAGTGTCAGTTTCTCGTCTAAGTGCACCATAAGTCACACAGTTTCTCCCTGTAGAGAGTGTGTGTTTTGGTTTCTTACATTATGCCTACTGACATTTCTGCTTTGTAGGCGGCTGGTATCCCCAAAAAACTGGCTCCTACCATTGGTATTAGTGTGGACCATCGAAGAAAGAACCGCTCACTGGAAGGCCTTCAAGCTAATGTTCAGAGACTAAAGACGTACAAGGCCAAATTGGTCATCTTCCCAAGGCGGCCCGGAAAGTTGAAGGTGATATTTGATTCAACATGTGATCTATATTGCTTGGCATAAGTAGATTTAATTTTATCTATTGTTATGGGAACTCGTGAATGAGATAGTAAAGTTGTAGACAGCTATGTCAAGGAGTTTGTCCTTCTGTAAAGAAATATGTGGCCTTTGTAGTTGTGATTTTATAATTTTACTAACGTTGCTTGGATTGATTTTATTAATGGATTTAATACTCATCCTAGAAACATGTTTTTATGCAGAATGGTGACGCTGGCAAGGAGGAACTTGCTTCAGCAACTCAAGTCCAGGGTGAGTGCATGCCTATTGTACGTGAGAAGCCAGTGTCTGAATTTGTGAAGGTTACAGATGAGATGAAGGCGTTCAATGCCTACCAGAAACTTCGTGTTGAACAAACAAACAAGCGCCACATGGGTGCCAGGCTGAAGAAGGCTGCCGAAGCAGAAAAGGAGGAAAAAAATAGGGCTTCAAATTGTTAGAATACAGGAGCCTAGCGGATATCATTTCGTTTCTCGCTTGCCAAATTTTGCTTGGACGTTGTAGTTTCTTGCCAAATTCAACTTTTGACATTTTGTTCTTGTTCTGTTGGACATTTCTGTTGTGATATCACTCCCAACTCGAGGTTTATTTCCAAGCCTATGCATTTTTAGTCCCGTTTGACTGCTGCATTGTTTAAGCCGCTTGGTCTAGGTACCGTCTTCTCTTGGCTGTTGCATGATCTTGGGTTGTGGCCGGTTTACTTCAAGCAGTATTATTTATTAGAGGGTGTTTGTTTGCATCATGAAGGATGGGACAGTAATGGTGGTGATTGGAGAAGAGCAGGACTTGCATACGCTGATGGAGACGCCAGTAGGCTTAGGCTTGACCGTTGATGATGGTGGCGTCTCCATCGGCGGCTCTCTAGAGAAACGTTTAGTAAGAGAAATAATGCAGGATATATTGCTGTGGCACAGGGAAAGAAAAGTTGAGAAGAATGCACGTCAACTTTTGTGGTGTTGGTGACTTCTCAAATCTTGCAACTATTTTGGCTTTTGGCCCCTTTAGGCGCTTCTCCATTGCGGTTCGATCTAAATCCTTCATGTATGCTCCACCAGGTACCATTCTCCTTTATGACCAAATGCGGGCAATCTTCAACAGACAAGACCTCCATTCTCTTCCGTTAAAAAACAGTTGAACCAATAGTACAATAGGAAGCAAAAGAAAGGAGTCTTTTACTTTGTTCGACAATGATTTTTGTGGGTGAATTGGGGGGAAGAAACAAAGGTAGGGTACCTCATCCCAAGCAAGATTTCTCATCAATCAGGCACAAAGAGTCCAGTAATAGTTACATATAAAGTCAGAGAAGTTGGAAGGTATTTAGGTAGATGGATATATTTGGCTGTTAAAAAGCATACATAAATCTTATTATATGCTGTTGGAGCGGCCAGTGGCTAAATGGATGTCCAATTATGAAAACTTTGACCTCCCACTAACTTTGGTCTACCTATCATGAAATTGTTGGAGTACAATATATGTCGTCCCTTTACGGGGGAAATTTTGATAACCACTAGTCTGTGGGTCCTCGTATTATATATGCATATACTTTCTGATTTAATTTTATTATTGTCTATAGACTATACAAATAACATTCATCTCATAACCATATCGCTAATCATCATATACAATCGAATTTAGTTTCTTTAGTTTCTAGTAGCTCAATTCTTCATGAGATGAAAATCAATATAACTAATGATCCCTGTAGATCAGGTCATCTTATATCTTCGAAGTGCACGAAGGAAGTTTACATGGTAACTTGTTTTGTGTGACTGTGATCAGGTCATCTTATATCCCTGTTTTTTTTGCATATTGGACATTAATGATATGCGTGCAAATCTCATGAACTACTCCTCCAACTCATTCCACACAAATATATGACCGATAAATTAAGGATCTTCTTTATTAAACGTGTACAACATGAACAAGCAAGTACTAATTGATGATCTTCACCAACATGCTATGCAGGTCATGATCCATGCAGACGTGACAAATATTGTTCCCTCATCGTTTGATCCATTTCTGAATCAAAACATGACAATTTCTTGAAATTAGAAACAAATTAGCTCATTTGCATGCATCACCGGATGGAGAGATCATAAAAATGAGCGCTTGATGATCTTCAAACTATATACGTACATATTTTAATTAGAGCACAGTGGAGCCAAAGAGCTTCATCACACCAAAGGTGACAACCATGGCCAGCCACCCCCCAAACAAAACCCGGATACAAGACCTGGCCATGGGAGCCTTCCCAAGCTTCGCCCCCACCCCTCCAAACACCAACAGCGCCACGGTCACCGCGAAGGCCACCACACCAAGCCTCACCTGGTGGCTCCTTATGAACGCCGCCGTCAGCAGCGGTACGGCGGCGCCAACGGAGAACGCCGACGCCGAAGCCGCCGCGGCCTGCACCGGGCTCGGCAGCGTCACCTTCTCCCCCTGATCCTCACCCCCACCTCTCGTCTCCTTGTCCCTCTTCATCTGGGCCACCTCGATGTCCACCTGCGAGTAGACGGAGACGAACTCTCCGATGGCCATGCTGCATGCGCCGGCGACGAGGCCGGCGAAGCCCGACACTATCATGGCCTTGGGATCCGACTTCACCGCGCCGACACCCATCATGAGCGAGGCCGTGGAGACGAGGCCGTCGTTGGCGCCGAGGACTGCTGCCCGGAGCCACTGTGCACGTTGGGAGTAGTCAAACTGTCCTCCTTCTCCATGGCCGGCGGCAGGTTTTCCGGCGGCCGGCGGACGTTCGACGTCGGGGATGGGGTGCAATTTGTTGGGGTTTGGTAGTGTAATTTGGGGGTGTGTTGGGGCGTTGCATGCCATGGTATTTACGGTGGTGATCAAATGGTGCAATCAGGAAGAAGCTGCAGATGAGTAGAAGTTGAAGAGCGTGTGTTGCACACGCCCAGGGTCGGGGCTTGAAGATCCTATTTATCGACATGGCCGGAGGGTAGAACTGTTGTGAATAATTCAATTAAATGGTGGTGGCCGCCATTGCACTAGGAAGGTAGTGCGTGAACCTGATCTGTGGTTTTTTTATGGCCATGGATCATGATATATATATATATATATATATATATATATATGTACAAAAAGTAGAAGGATTACTTGGGTAGGGAAGAGATTCAAGAGAGGTATTGGGAAGCATTTGATTTTGGGAGTGGAAATTAAACAGTGAGCATATTCATGCACTGGGTAAGCTTATATAATGAATCAACGTCATATATATAATTAGGAATTGATATCGGCAAATATTAATTCCAATCGTATTGTTATAAATGTATGATTCAACTAGAAATTAATGTAGTTATGGTGTTTCTTGGACAAACAAATAGATGATAGATCAATCTATACATGTGTGTTCCGATCAGAAAGGACTACATAAAAGAGACTAAAAGGAATTTAAGGCGAAAACGAACAATGCTGGGCAGTTCAAGAGAACATAACGAACTATTAATTTCGATATAGAGTATAAGGTTTCTCAACAAGCAAAGCAAAGCTAGCTTTGCTTATATGTGAAGGCATGCACTTGTTTAAATTATAGTCCAAACGTAAAAACCATGCAAATGAATTGGCACCTACCCAAAACCCAAAAGCATATTATAGGTATACCTGGTGATCTAAAAACTGAAGTTTCAGTGGAGTTGTTGTTTTTGAATTCATATATATAGTGCTCTGATATATTATTCGCCTTGTGGAATTTCATATTCACGGTCTGAAGATTCTGAATTCATATTCAGGTTGGAAGTTCTTATATATCATCCACTGAACATTAGATTTAGACGATCGATCATATGTAGGAGTTGTATATATTCATGTCTTGACAATTATATCATCGATCATATTTATACTTGGAACAATATATATTTTATAACGTATAAAATCGTTATACTGGAGTAGGATCAGAAGGGCAATGGAAGCTGGTAGAGGCAAATTAACGGCTTTGCTTGCTTTGAAGAGTGTATGTTTGGAGCACAAAACTAATAAGAAAAGCATGATGGATTTCTGAATCAACACGCACTTGATATATCTCAAATGTGTGCATGAGCAGGAGCCCCATAAGATTAGAAAATGGATGAAGAGTGTGCATTCCACACGAACACCACCACCACTATCCTTCTTGCATTCAACGATACTTATACTTTATGTGCCTCTTTTCATTTGATTATTTGAGCACCCACTTTGTTGGAAGATTCAAATTCCTTCTAATCTGATTAGTATATATCTGGGTCACCTCTTAATTTGATCAGCTCTGTCAATCTTCAAATTTTTTGTTTTAAATTTGTCAAACTTCAATTGGAGATATATACGGTCACCTTTATTTATAATAAATAGGATTGGTTGAGAGAATTAAGGCCAGGTTTTCTTCCTCAATCCTCAACTTTCTTGTCTCATTAATCAAATATTGTTATGTATAAGTAGGATGTTTAAGGCTTGATAA
The DNA here is from genome assembly GCA_033002965.1 of Piper betle. Taxonomy (NCBI): domain Eukaryota; kingdom Viridiplantae; phylum Streptophyta; class Magnoliopsida; order Piperales; family Piperaceae; genus Piper; species Piper betle. The sequence continues at coordinate 32,847 of JAURVB010005073.1, forward strand.
TCACTCACTCGCTTCAGAATCTCTTGCTAGCTAATTGAGATACTTTTAGTTTAAGGGGGAGCTTTAGCTCTAAAAACTTGCAACTCCTACCTAATTAGTCTAAAAATGACAGTTGTTTCTAAATCTTTTTTCCCTCCAAAGCAACTATACCCATTTCTTAACCTTTTAATTAGTGGCCAAAACGTGTCATTTCTTTCATCCATATCATGTTTGCACTTTGTAATAAGCCGGAGATAGGAATCAAAATCAATTTGAGTGGTTCTTTCTTTCTGTGATTGGCAACTAATTCAATTGATCTTCTCGTATGACTAGATTTCGATAAGCTGGATTAATTTAATTATCACGACAATATGTTGGGCGAAACATTTTCAAATCAACGTCAGAATATAACATCAAATCATGCCATGCACTTGTTTTCATTTGGAATTAGCAAAGAAGTAGAAGTTCATTGCGGCGCAGTACCATCAATCAATCCTTTCATTTTTATCCATGCAACAGCATGTCCTAGCATATACTACGATAAGAAGGACAATATTCTTCACTTCCAATCTTCAATCCGTTCAAACCCAACAATATTGGTGGTGTCTTGTTCATGCTTTGATCGGATATAGAATGGGGAAAGTTTATTGTGTACATAGACAAGACTGGCCACATCATTCATTTGTTAGTCTTGTATTATATATATTATACAATACATATGGCCTACTTCTACATGGAAAAATCTATACGAACTTCTATAAGTATTAAGATCACCCCTCGAATGTATCAACATATATCGAACAAGGGAAAATTTTGTTGTGGCACTTGCTACAACAAACTCCTTGTAGCAGCCTCTTGAATGGTGCAAATCACCACAATTTAAGGAATTTGGAAAAAATAATTGTAATTAGTGTTTAGATTCCCTAAATTGTTGTAATTTACACTAATTAAGAGGCTGCTACGAGGGAGTTTGTTGTAGCAAGTACTATAACAAATTTTTCCCAACGAATAAGTTAATTTCTAGACAAATATGTGGCACAATTTCAAGTTAAAGTTGTCCTTGGATGCACATAAACGGGATTTTGACCGATTAGGGCTCGAGTTCCTTTGTTTGAAAATTCTTTTTTAATTTTAAAAATTCCCTCAGTTAACTCCTATTATATGACTTATCAAGTCAAATTCCATGAATGACTCCCTGCTGAATAAATTTTAATACTAGTTCCTTGAATCAAATGATAAAAATTATTTTAAAAATAAATAAATTTCTTTTAATTTAGTTAAATTATTATTTTGAAGGTATGTAAATCATATATGTATTTATTAATTACAAGTGTCAAAAGAGCATTATATGTTAATTTTATATAATATTTTATTTACTTATTTAAAAAATAGCATAAATGACCCAATCAGCTTGGAGTTTACCCACTACATGATATGCTTAGTTAGTTCGAATCCCAAGTTTTTAAATTATGCTTGGGTTTTGTCACAGCCAAGCTACTTCTTAGATGTTTTCGACACATCCAACCTTCTTAGACGTCGCATTTTGGTAACTGGTTTTTATAATTTTTTAGAAAACTGAATTAATTACTTACTTAATTTGACTATCTTAACAAAATTAATCGTATGCATCTACCGCCACCACAATCAACGACCATCCATCCATATTGTTTTTAACATCAAAATGCGATTATCAAGATAAAAGTTTCTCCATGTCAATCAAAATATTTATCTGAACTTTTTGGTTTGGTTTCCTTACATATAATATCGATTGCACTATTCCACAATTATCATTTGTGCTTATACATATACATGATATGGTAGCTAATTTGTCTGCACATCAATGTCTCTGGAACGATTTCCCCAATGCTAATAGGTTCCATTTTTTGAAAGTAACAAATATATATTTGTATACATAGCTCACCGGTCTCTTACCATAATCCCGTAGAGAAAGACAGATCGATATTACATACATAACTGCTTCTTGGTTACATCGACTATCCCGACCAAATGATAAGAATTAGCAAAAAAACACCACAAGAAATTTATTGGATCAAACTAAGTAAACAAATGTATTAGTCATACTTTATGTGCATAAATCCAAATAAAATGAATGTCAACTATGTTGAAGATTCTTAGGCTATTATAGTAAGTAGTATTATTGTGTAACTGTTTATTTTCTTATAAAGTCACATTGAGCTCTAGAGTTCAATGCATTACAAGCTCTAACCTGTATGTTATTGAGAAATGGAGCCAACCGGTTTGATATTGATGCTTGTAATATTCCTGATTTTCATCATTCTTGTTCTTCTTCTTATCTCACGGCCTTCATCAAAAGAACTGGAGAAGATCCCTGGCACCTTGGGCTGGCCTATTATAGGAGAAAGCTTGTCCTTCATATCTGACTTCTCTAGCCCTGCAGGAATTTACAGTTTCATGAAGAAGAAACAGGAAAGGTAATTAACATATGACTGCATGCTAGCTACGTACCCACTTGAGCAAATTAAATTATTTACCTCACTAGCTCGGATTATAATTAGAATGGCTAGCAATATTGTTGATTAATATAGTTATTTGGTCTTGATCATCAATAGGTATGGAAAGGTGTTCAAAACAAATGTGTTGGGTAGATCAAGCAGTTTTCATGACTGGGAGAGAAGCAAGCAAGATGCTATTGGCAGGCAAGGATGGAGTGGTGAGTTTGAACTTGTTCTACACTGGAAAGCAAGTTCTGGGTCCAGCGAGCTTGCTGCAAACGACCGGCGAAGAGCACAAACGTCTCCGGCGGCTCATTGGAGAGCCACTGTCAATGGACAGCCTCAAGAAGTATTTCAATTTCATCAACACTTTGGCCATGGAGACATTAGATGGATGGTCTGGTAGGACAGTGCTTGTCCTTGAGGAAGCCTCAAGTGTAAGTGTCATACTGCTCTCCTTGTATACACCAAATTGATTCATCAAAATAATATGTTGGTGAGACAAATTATATGTTATGATTGTTATCTAATGCTAAATTGCTAATCATTTTAATTTGGAAGACTAGCCAAATTATGAGGAAATTTATAATTTGCTTGCAGTTCACATTGAAGGTGATTAGCAACATGTTAATAAGCTTAGAGCCCTTTGGTACAGAGCAAGAAAAGTTCCGGGCCAACTTCAAGCTCATTTCATCTTCCTTTGCCTCGTTGCCATTCAAAATCCCAGGATTTGCTTTCCACCGAGGGATTAAGGTGATTAATGCAATCATTCATGTATATATATATATATATATATATATAGATAGATAGATAGATATAGATAGATAGTTATTTGGCAAATTTCATCTACTATGATAAAAAATGATGTGTATTAATCAAGGTGAATATTTTTATCAACACAGGCAAGAGATCTGTTGTATGAGATGCTGGATTCCATCATTTCTAGGAGGAGAAATGGTTCACAAGTTGAACACGATTTCCTTCAGTCCTTGCTGAGAAAGCATTCAAAGGATGCAAATGCAAGAGAAGGAGATGATGATGATGATGATAAGTTAACAGATTCACAACTCAAAGACAACATCTTAACACTTCTTATTGCAGGCCATGACACTACAACTGCTGCTCTTACTTGGGTCATTAAATTCCTTGAAGAAAACCCTACCGCTTTGGAAAAACTAAGAGTAAGATACATAGCTTCAAACTATGGTACATATATTCTAGGAAAAATGACACTTAAACTCATACACCAACTAATTTGAATTAGCAAATCTATCTTTTTCTCATTGCTAACATTAATTTTCTTGTCTCCAAAAAGATGTTATCTAATGAAGTTGAAATACAGGAAGAGCACAGGTTGATTGAGGACAACAGGAAAGCTGGGGCTCTATTTTGACATGGACTGAAGTCAATAGCATGCCATACACCATCAAAGTAAGTAAAATTTTCCAACTTCTGAACTTCAAATTCCAAAAACTACCAGAAATCCACTAATGCATACAAGCCATGCATATCTCAGGTAATAAGTGAAACTCTCAGGCGAGCTACAATTCTGCCCTGGTTTTCAAGAAAAGCTGCTCAGGATTTCAGCATTGATGGTGAGCCAATGTCAAAACAAACCAGTACCTTGTACGAAGTGTTTATTTTTTTACACGCCAGCAGTTTCTGAAGCATTGTTTTGCAATGCCACGCAGGTTATGATATTAAGAAAGGCTGGTCATTGAACCTCGATGTTGTATCAATCCATCAAGACCATGAGCTGTTTGCCAATCCTGAAAACTTCGACCCATCAAGATTTGACGTACTCTGTATTCTTTAGTATTCTTATTAGCTTTCATCGTACAAATTAAGCCGTCGATTTTGTTTTCGACTGGTCTCATAAGTTGATTAGTTTACGTATAAATGTTAATTTGCAGATGCCCCTCAAACCATACACCTTCCTCGGATTTGGCAGTGGACCTCGGATGTGCCCAGGGATGAACCTGGCCAAATTGGAAATCTGTATCTTCATACACCATCTTGTCTGCAGATTCAAGTATAACACAGTATATATACATAGTAATGTTTTGAGACAACTTGATTTTACATATGCTGATTGGAAGCATTGTTTTAATTGCAGATGGAAGCCGCTTGATAAGGATGATTCTCTCCACCCTACCCTTGTTCGGATGCCCAGAAACAAATACCCAATTGTCGTTGAGCCATTTTGAAATGTACGCAATCGCAACAAAAACAGAGAAAACAAACAGCCATAACTTATTGCAATGTACCGGAAGCATATATTTCAATGGACAATTTTACATAACACAAAAGCAGAAAAATTTTCTTTTGTTTGGGCAAAAACTCCAGAATAATTTGTTTGGATCACTAACACAGAAAATGGTTCATAGATACTATACTCAATTTTTCAGCTATAGCAATATCACTACTTACACAAAATATCATAAGCAATAAAAGGAAATGATTCACAAACTCATTACCTAAAGTTGGCGGCCAAAAGCTTGGAACTTAGCTCCAGGCGAACAATATTAGCAATCAAAATGTAAGTCATTTTATTTTGATCAACGGTGAGCTCCTCAAAGCATAGTCTCCAATTGTAGCAAGCCATTTGCCAATAACACTAGTGATAAAACCTCTACGAACTAGTTTTACAAAAAGTTATTAGAGTAAGTTGGTTTCACAAATTCAAATTGGCGCAACGGCCATATTCATCTCTGATCGAACCTCCACATCATCATTTAAATGTTGCGAAAAGCTTAGAAGCAACCTACAATTCCACACAAAAAACACTTAAAAGACCTTAAAAAAAGTTATGTAATGATAAGTAAATGGCATCAGGGTGAAGTAATGTCTACATACACATTTGTCAATGCATGACCAATAGTCAAAATATTGGCCGGTGCAATGCTTATGCCCAGACTCATCACCTTGAATTCTCTGCGCACACGCCTGCATGATACTTCAGACCAGATCATTAACCGCAAACATAATCTGTCAAAAAAGTGAAGAGAACTACTATTTTACAATACCATTATCTTCATAAACTTCGTTTACAAACTGTCATGCTTCCATGAAATTAGGAATTGTTGGAACTTAAAAATTGCCAGTTTAAATAAAGATGACTGAATTAATGTTTCGTTAACCAATGATCTATATCCTACGACTAGTATAAACTATACAGCCATTGATGATGTCAAAGGCGTGTCTCACTTATAACCCTGTGAGTAATCTGCCGGACGAACATCTGGTGTATAATTTGCAACTAATTGTTTTACGCCATCAATTGAAATGTGAAAGCAATCATTTAGGATACTAGATTTATGCTATTCAGCCACATAAACTGGGATAAGGTACAATCTAGGCTTGACTAAGAAAAGATGATGATAATGATAATGACAATAATGATGGGCATCATGCTAGATCAATTAGCTCAAAAACATAAACTACTTCACAGAGAGAAAGTGCAATTAACAAAGGGAAAAATTGATGCATAATCTTAGCTAGTCACTTAATAGTTGCACTTCATTTATTTAATAGCACAAGTGTTGAAGTAAATATTTAACAATTCCCTTTCTTAACAGCTCGAGCTTTTGGGACAAGTGGTTAGACTATAAAAATTTATATGGCATCAAAGCCAAACATCTAAGGTTAGAATCCCGTTGGCGATGTTGCCTGGAGAAATATTAGTTTGCCTTGCGTTATGTTCAATGAACTATTTGCCTCGTGTTTATTTCCCTGCTATGCCTTGAAAGTTTGCTTGCATGTCAGGAGTGTTGAAGTAAATATTTAGCGGTTCTCTTCCTAACAGCTTGAACTTTTGGGACAAGTAGTAAGACCATTTAAAATTTACAAACAAGAAAACTGATATCTTCGAGAGGTTCAAAACCATCTGATTTAAGAAAACTTTTATAAAAGATTCCTTATGCAATGATGGTCACAGTTGAGATTGACGTATCCATACAAGCTCACAAAAATCTGCATAGTTTTTCTCCTCTGTTTTTCACATATCAATGACATAAACTTCTGGTGCTGACTCAAATGTTAATGCAGAGGTACATTACATCAATATGACAGGAAAATATGTTTCTATAAAAAATTAAGCTTAAGTTCCTCAAATAATCCTAAACAGTACCTTATATAGAAGCAAAGGTTTAGCACATTTTGGCTTGCACAGTTGCTCAAAATATAACTTCTGATCAATAGATTCGGCATCAGCCCTAAAGAAAATCAAAAACAGCCTTGAGAAAAATGGATGGATAGAAAAGACATAGCTGGCATTAAAAGTAAAACAAACTAGCAGGAGTCACTGAAACAGAGAACAAGCCTGTGGTCAGAAGATTATCACTTTGAATGAGATATCATGAACATCAATTTATCTACATGCATGTACAGATTCAAAACATCAATTTTGTCACAATGCCCTTTCAAACACTGCTAACTATAAGTAGTTCGGTAGGAAGTATGAAGCTATGAGCATCATAAATTTCCCTCACATGAAGTGAAGAACATCAAAAATAAATGCACTTGTATTTACTAGCAAACAACTCCTACTAAGAGCAGTTAATTCCTTGTTATAGAACTCACCTGTGATGTACATTCAACAATCCATAAACAATATGAGAAAAAAACTAAGGGAAAAGGAAACAAACAACAAATTCCAAAAAGCAATTGCTATTCCCTTACAAAATTGAACTTTGTCATAGATCTTAATACCAAAACAGCTAAAGCATTATTTAAAAAATACCTGTATGCATAGTGAGAGAACTGTAATTTGTTTAAAATTGTATTCAGCTCATTACATACAAATATTTATGAAATATGGTGGCAAGCATGATCGGTAGATAAGCATGGACAATGAAGATACTCGGTACTTACATTGAGCAAATGCTACCCGCAAACAACTTTGGTTGATATCACTTGTTGAACCTGAAAGAAGCAACAATAGCTATCTACATCAAATCATAATCCCAGCTAAAAAAAAAAACTTTTACTACATAGTAAAACATGCCTTTCTATTATACCATCTATTCTTATTAATCAAATGAGAACTCAATACTGGTCTGAGATTAAAAGTAGGAGAATTAATCAATCAAAATACAAAAAAAATCTAAAAAATACAATGAAAAAATAATATAAATACTTTCACACTAGAAGTCACAAATTTGAACCCGACTAACTCCATAATAATAAGAATCTACCTAATTATCTTGAAAAAATATTATAAAAAATCAAATAATTATAATTCATTTTCATTAAAATATGATATATTTTTAAAGTAAATCACAATCTAACGTCTTCTACTCATTATTTAATAAAAGTTTACGTATAAAATTAAAATTTATTTACTTTAGGTCACGCATGGGGAGACAACTTGCCTAGTTTTTATAAATAAGAAAATTTACCTCATAATAGCAAGGATTTAAAGATAAATTTTTTAAAAAAAATCAGAAGGATAACATCAATTCCCAATAAAAATTAACCTTAATAATGCATTCTAAGATCCATGTAGCAAAATTGTAACCCAAGATGGCAACATGATCATCATCATCACCGAAAAAGAATAAAAAAAAAAGGCATTTCCAACCATTGAACAATGTCATCATCTTTCAAGAGACCTTTTGACACCAAAATTGATTAAATGCATACCAAATTGATCAGAGAAGAAATGATAAAATTGAAAAAAAAAAAAGAGATTGGGATTTGAAGAAATCGCTCACACAAAGCAAATGGCGAAGATCGGATCGAAAGCGGATTTCCGCACCGAAAGAACGGCGACGGATTTCATGGCAATGGCCCATTTCTTCTTCACAAGCCAAGCCCATTAAGCTACATTTGTCGGATAATTAACCTCTTATTATTAAAACTGTATAAAAGAAATGTAAAATTTGTATCTCATTAATTTTCTTATATTTGTATGCCTTAAAATTTACTCAAAAAAATTTTCAATTCCATTCAAAGTCTATGTAAACATTTCATAAAGTAATATTTTCTTATAAAAAATCAAAAAACTGAGAAAATTTTTGAGAGGCATTCGCACGTGTAAAAATAAATATTTTATTTTTATCTTATTTTTTTACTATTTTAATATATAATTTTTTTTAATTTTCGTATTTTTTCATCTCATTGTATTTTTATTTCGTATGATTTTTTTAATTTACATTATTTTCATGTCAATCAAAAAAAACCTTAATATTTATTAACCTTTTTTTATTACAAGTAGCTCACCCTTTTTTTACTTTACTCCTCTACGTCGCATTTTATAATTCTTACAGTCTTCACCAGAATGTTGTAAAATTGGTATCAATGAATAAATTGGTTTACGGAGTGTTCTAATAAAACAAGTATAAAACTTGTGACTCGAGTCAGAATTTTATATAAGTGAACCAGTCGGTTCGAGTCGACTCAGTTTTATAACATGTGTGTTGAGTCGAGGTCGGTCGTACGTTATAAGTGATGAAGGTCAAGTGATGATAATGTCAAAAAAATGATGGAAAATGAGTTATCAGAGTAAATGATACTATGCAGCTATTTTTTTATGTATTTGATCATAGAATTTTTTAGATCGAATAATGCCTTAAGACGTGTTATATAGCAACTTGGGTGGGTTACTCGTTATAAAACATGTCATTTTAATGTTATTGGGTGTATTATATTTTGTGGTATTTTTTAATATTTTTTGAATTTTTTAAAAAATTTATTAGGAATTAGTTATTATTTTTGAGTTGAGTTAGAGTCGAATCAACTTTTATTTACAAGATTGCCATCCAAAACCCTCCCCCGATGTTTTCTCCTCTAGTTGTGGTACTATCATCGATCAACTCCGCCGGAATGTCGCCAAACAGCCCCCTATCTTCCTAGCTGCCGCCCAACGTCCACGATGCACGAGAGCCACGCACTTGCACCACACTCCTGACACCATTTTGCCGCGGGCTGCGCCGCTCCACCATCGTCGTGCCTCTGTCCCTTTCCCTTCGACCTAGACGCCCTCCCCCACCCTGTGTGTCGCTCTCAAATCTGGCCAAAGGGCCGATCGGGCAAGCCAACCAACCCCGACCGACCCACGGCCACCGCCAGCGACCATTGGTGCCGCGATCGCCCTCTCCCTCACTGTGGTTGTGTCTAGGTCATCGAACCAGTGCCAACCCACAGCTCCAATCACCTTGTTAGAAAAGTCACCGAAAAACTGCGAAAAAATCACCAGAAACCGCCAAGAAATCAGATTTGTTGGAATTCAATGAATTTTAGCTAAATTTCTCCCATCAAACCTGATCAAACTTTGTATGCCGCAATGTGCCTAATTCGAGTCTCAAACAGTGCGAAAAACTCTAATCGTTACAGCGTTGACTACGCGAGGTATAATTACCTTTGACCTAATTAATTAAAATTGATAATTATTTGCACAACATGCTAGGATTTGATTGATTGACGTAATAAAATATTTTGATTGTAAATAAAATGAATTTGTATTATTTGAATTGTATTGAATAAATGTTAATGAATTAATTAGGAAATTAAGTATATATGTGTAATTGATGTGACTTGATATGATGAGGATTGATATGAGTATGTTAGTTAGGATGTGTGGATGCTTCATTCAAATAATATGCATTAGCTGTTAGATTTGATGTATAGGTACAAAGTAAAAGCTCGCAACTTAGGCGCTTGGGCATGATTAGAACTTCTTTCAGTCCGTTTACGACTCGCTTCTAGTTTGAACTTCTCACTTTATCGTAATTTGATTTGACAAGTTAGCGGGTATGTCGAGTGGTAGATTTATTATATCTCATTCGACACAGGTCATTTAGTCATACGAATTCTGGATTAATAACCCTCGATGATGAGATCCTTCAAGTTTGTTTTACAAGATTCAGATTTAGATCATGATGCCTGCAACCGTAGTATATTATAATCTATATTTAAACCTATGTATATATAATTTTCTTGGTTTTCCAATGAGATGTGTGACAAGGGATAGTCAACCCACGTGCACCACGAACGATTGCACATGTCAATCAAAGTAGGCTCTAGATTAGTAAGCGGGTCGTCTCAATCCCAAGGGATCTTGACAACTACTACTTTGAGTTCCTCAAATCCGAAGAAGTGTGGAGGATTATAGGTACTGTAATACAGCACATGTGTAAACTTGTGGATTCAAAGGGTACTGAAAGCACCTACTTGAGAGTATTTGGCCTTTATACACAGGGCGAAAAGTGATACAGATGATGTAGAGGGCTTTAGGATAATTGATTTTCCAGTGCAAGAGATAGTTTAAAAATACCAATGCATCTGATGAGTTAGAATGGGATACTGTCAAGCCGAGGCTAACAGATCTTGATTAGTGCCCTTATAAGTGATTCTAATAGAGAGCATATGAATGATTTCATTTAACAAGAGAGTCATGACTCTCCTGTCCCTGTTTGATAATTAGTTATTTGTGGACCAATAACATTCGTTATTATCATTTTTGTATTATATATGTAAGTGAGAACCAGAATGATTAAGTGCTATTGGGACTGTGAAAGAGCAGCAATGCAACTTGTACTCATGTACATGTTGAGATGGAATGACGATGCGTTGTGAAAATCTACTATTTATTTTATTGTAGATGAATGATATGATGTTTATTGCTGGAATTGTTGTGTGAAACTGTGATATGATCTATGTGTTGATTATCATGAATAGAACTGAACAAGATAAGCTAACGAGGTCGAGACCCAACGCAACAAGATAAAGATGATTATAATGTGAGTGCTCTCTTAGAGACGTGATGTTTTAACATTGTTTTATTTTTTATCATTATGTATATATAATATTTGTTATTGATAGGGTAGTCTTTATTGTATTTTTAGGAGAAATTTTGTCTGTTTTATTTTAAAAATTATTATTTTTCAAACTTTTAATGAGTTTGTGTTATTTGGAATATAGTTGGCGTATCAAAGTATTTATCTAGAATAACGTTAGAACTTAACCATCTCATCCATGCACTGAATGTTTGTATCACCATTTTGAGACACCGAAGGTAAATCCGGATTGATTTAACCGAATTAAATAGATTAGCAAATGATTTAGTTGCTGGTAGCAATTCCAATTCGGTTCACGAGTTAGCCGAACTTAGGTGTTACAACAAGAAACTACATTATTATGCTCTCCTATATTATTAGAACATCTAATTTTCATAATTTTAATTTTTGCATGCTATCTAAGCTTTTCTATCTTATGAAAACACACGACAATATATAAAACTATGAACTTAGTGTAATATTTAATTCTCCTAGTTTAGATTTTACACTAGAGTAACACAAATCAAGCGTCAGACTCAGTTTTTTTGAAAATACTAAAAGTTCACATAAATGTAAACTCAAACTACATATACACAAGCTATGGGTGCAAACAGCTCGATAGAGTTCAAAATCGCATAATGTTTGGCTCGATCTCATTCGACTTAAGACTCAATTCAAATCATGCAAGCAAAATCATGAGTACACTTCCATTCGACTTAATTCGACTCAAAGCATGATATTTTATATTTGATACAATAGTTGATAAAATTTATATATAATCATCTATAAAAAATATATAAACAATTAATAAATATAATTGTATGATATGACAATTTTACATCATAATTCAATGATTTTGTTTCTAAATAAATTATTTGGCATGGAATTAAATTGAAATTATACTATTTTAACTTTTATAATTAATTTTATTTCAAGTAATCTAAAAAAAATTATATGTACATAATAATCAATTTATCTTGTATTCGACTCGACTAAAACTCAAAATAAATGAGTCCAATTTGAGCGTGACTTAACTCAACTCAGCCTCGCTGGATTTACACTTCCAACACAATCTACAGGTCAAAATTCTACTATTTCATGGCATAAACTCAAATTACCTTCACATTGCCGACAGGCGATAGCTCAAGGGCTAGAAAGTTAGGGGCTGTTAAAGAGTAATAAAAAAAATTGACTAAGAAAAGATGCCCAGGCCAGTATCAAACAAAACACTGACATGCTTAGAAATCATTTGGCCAGTATTTAAGGATAAACAAGTTAATAAGAATAAGAATCAGGAAGAAGGAACATTTTTTTAATAAAGATACACCAAAAAGGAAAGTTGCTATCAACTCTATAATTCAAATGCAATTTCTTTTATAATTAAAATTTTAACCAAAATTTGTATACAAATTCAACAAAATGCAAGCCTGACTGGTGACTCATGCTAGAATAACAAGCCGACGGAAAAAGGCCCCACAATCTCGCTGTGAAACTGGGAGATAACTTTATGCCAACTTAAATTGCTGTGACACGACCTTGTAGTCCCTGTTTTGCTGTCGTAATCAAAATAATAACAATTAGATTGAAGCTCCAGACACAGACACAGCATAGACATACAGATTTATCTATGTAAGAATATATGTGTATATGTCTATATATATATATATATATATATATATATAGTTTTATCGTCATTTTAAATTTATTCCCATACCTTTACAGAAACAGATGGAGATATCTTCTTTAGAGCTTTCTCAAAGTGAGATGTCTGAATTGCCTTATCCTTATCTTCCATGGCTAACATTGCAGCTTCATTCATCTAAGTTAAAAATTATAGATTTCTAAGCATTTGGCCAGGCAGGCAAATTTTACAAATGAAAGGGGCCATCAACCATGGTAACAAAACATTAAAGGCATACCACTTCGGCTAGGTCAGCGCCACTCAGATTATCACATGCTTCACTGCGACCAATAGCATCCAGATCTACATCAGTTGCAAGAGGTCTCTTTCGAGCTAATGCCTTGAGAATTTGCACACGATCACCAGGTCCAGGCAAAGGGACATACAGATGCTTCCCAAGTCGACCTGGACGCAGAACAGCACGGTCCATCACCTCAAGCCTACAGAAAGAGAGAGGAGCATCTAATTTAAGTGACAGTGACTCCACATAAAAGAAAAATATCCAAATGTTTCTGCCTATTAAATTGAAGAGCTAATGTAAATAAAAAATATGAGTTTAAAAGTACAGTACCTATTAGTAGCACCAATGACATAAACACCCCGTCGTCGATCAGCACCATCTAGCTCAATGAGTAACTAACATCGAACAAGATATGTCAGATACAATCTCTCAGCAGGAAATGACTATCAAATCTTTAAAAAAAATTAAACATGAACTTCATATTTACCTGATTCAATAGACGCTCAACTACCCAGCCACCATCTTTGCCACGCTCCGTAGTTAAAGCATCAATCTGAAGTGCAATTCACATGTTGAAATTTGAAATCTTATAGTAGAGAAGTAAATGGTTACACATATTTCCTCAAAAATCACTTGTAGAAGTAGAACCACCGCTCACACATACAATATTAAGAATTTATAGGTGCTCTTTTGTGCACGGGAAGGCTCATTCTGAACCGAGACCTGGGGTTTCTGTAATTGTCAAATGTTTCCATTCAGAAATTGAAAACTCATATACAATAGAACTTCAGTGTTCAGAAGTGACTATCAGAACCTCAAATTCCAGCAGATCCACAAAATGAAACCATGGAACTAGAAAGGTCGCCTTCATAAAACCTTATATCACTTTATAGTGTCCCAATGTACTGGTAGCTTCGCAGCAATTCCTCTTACCTTCACTCATGGTTGGAGTAGCAATTTGTAGTAGTTCACTTTTTACTCACAAAGAATGTCACCCTCAGTATGATAATTTGAGATTGCATTATACAATTTAAGTTGCCAATCTAGTGATTACTGATAATTAAGTTGCAATCCTCCACTAACAACATAATCTCCATATTGTGAGTCCTAAGAATATTGGCATTTGGCATTGAAGAAAAAATCAAGCATTGATAAGCATAACTAGCAAAATTTATTATGTACCTCATCAAAAAAAATTATGCATGGTGCAGCTGTACGGGCACGACTAAAAATTGTCCGAACCTTTAACTCACTATCTCCAACATATCTGCTAAGAAGCTCAGGACCCTGTACAACAAAACGAATAGAATTTATAAAAATGATAAAATAAGCATGAACCATAAGAAATCATTCTCCGAACAAGCACTCTCTTAAATAACCTTCAACAGAAAAGAAAGAGAGTATACCAACACATCAGGTCATGAATAGTACAATGAGAATTAAGGATAGAAATAACTACTTGGCAAATAGAGAGAGCCAAAATCAGGACCGTTTTATACCTTCACATGAATAAAATTAGCACCTGCTCCATTAGCAACAGCCTTTGCAATCAAAGTTTTACCACATCCCGGTGGTCCATAAAGCAAAATTCCAGTGGCACAGTCTTCACCAAATGCCTAGAAATAATAAAAAAGGGATTGAAAACAATCATTTAATATACAAACTGATTGGAATAGTCATAATGCAAGTGGAAGTAAAATTTTACCTCGTAATCTTCGGGGCACTTTATTCGACGAATAATATGACGATCAAATTCCTCCCTCAATGGTTTAAGTCCGCCAACATCCTCCCATTTGACGTCGGGAATGCGTGAAAACCCCTCTCTCGTAGATGAGGGTTGAACAACACTGCATGCTTCATCAAAATCAGATGTTGTAATACTAAGTCCCTTCAGCTCTTCAGCTTGCAATGGATTCTTCAATTGGTCAAAAGCATTTTCCATGTCTTTCTGTTCCTCTTGAAGCTTGGATTTCATTTCATGCACAATTCTCTTAATAGCAAGATTTCCCGCTTTATTCACTACTTCAGCCAAATCAGCTCCAACAAATCCAGAAGTGGCCTTGGCTATTTTCCTTAGATCAAGTGTACACACAAGTCTAAGATTTTGCGTGAGAACAGACAGTATTTCCACGCGTGCATTCTCATCTGGAACGCAAAGAGCAATCTCACGGTCAAACCGTCCAGGTCTCCTTAATGCAGGATCAAGAGCGTCTGGTCTGTTTGTAGCTCCAATCACTAGGACATGGCCACTTACCTTCTCAGGTGAGCTTAAATTAGAATCCATGCTAGACAAATCTCCATGTGTTTGATGCATATCATCCATACAAGTTAACAATTGTGTAACAACGCGCTTCTCCATTTCCCTCTGTAGATTCTCTCTCTTGGATCCAATAGCATCAATCTCATCAATAAATACAATAGAAGGAGCAGTTCTGTAAGCTTTTGAGAAAAGGCTACGGATATTTTCCTCTGACTCCCCTAAAACACTTGGTACAAAAAGTTAGCTTGGGAACAGGGAAGCAGATAGCTGGATAACAGCTAAGAATAACACAAGCTGAAATAAATTTTAAGTTCTAAAATGGACTAAATCAAGAAAGTTAAAATGTCTCAAAATCACCAGAACCACATTTTCATTTATAAAAATAAACCGAACGCTGTCCAAATGAGTGCACTGAATTTTATAAAGAGTATGTTCATCATATCCTTGAAGTTATTTGCTTCATAAATTATAGAACAGCATAATATAGGTAATGAGTAAATTAAGTAAATACCTGAAATACCAGAGATAACTTGAGTTGCTGAAATTTTGAAGAATGGTACTTTGGCCTCATTGGCTATTGCATGTGCCAGTTTTGTTTTTCCACATCCAGGAGGGCCGTGAAGCAGAATTCCAGTCATTGGTTTTACCCCTAGCCATTTCAACAAATGAGGCTGGTAGAAGCATGGTAGAATCACCTCCATTCGGAGCTCTTCTAGAATACCATCCATCCCCCCAAAATCACTAAACTTTGGGCCTTCCTCCTTTTTTGCTTCAATGTCTGGAAGAACCTTGAAGTTTTTAACATTATTTGTCTTGGCATTGTCAGACCAATTTGCAGCAGCTGAATCAATCTTTCTCGCTTTGTCATCAACTTCTACCTCAAAAACCTTTTGCTCCACTTTATCAGAAACAGGTTTTGAAGAAGCTGCAGCATAGGTTGATCTGATCATAGATTTCATCAAATCAAATTTTGGTTCGAAGCTTGCATCATCTGTGTCAGAACCTCCTTTATCCTCGTCCACCGAAGAACTTGAGGGAGTCATTGAAAGAAATTTTTTCTTTGATTTTTGCAAATGCTCAGATTCAATCCTGACCAATCGCTCTTCATCAAAATTGGAATTTCTACGCTTTTTGTGGCCTAAATCTCGGGAGGATGGTATTGTCGTGCCTGTACTATCCATATCCTCTTCAGTCTCGCATTGTTCAGATCGTATTGTAGACTTTAGGCAATCTAGGCTTTGAGAAACAGTCCTCGTAAATGATTGCAGTTGCAAACGTCGATAGTCGGGATAATTTGACCGAAGGTGCTCAACAACCTCATTAACTGATAGTGATGACAAATTGAGTTTTGAAGATTGGATGCGACGCCAGAGGATGGACTTGAGAGAGCGAGGTCCACCACCACCTCTCAACCTATTCTTCATTGGACCCCAAAGTGAGCCAACACAGAGTAACTCAGCAGGGGAAGATGACCTCGTGTGGTGTCAGGGTGCTAAAGATAATAGTCCCCTGCAACAAGCATTACTCTTCATATTCCACATTGCAAGAAAAAAAATTTGACATAATACAAAATAGCCTCCCCCACAAAAAAATAAAAGAACAACATCAACTTTTTCGTTCAAAATCAATGATACTAACCAGAGAAAATATAAAGCGACTAACTGAAATCAAAGTTGAACACCATTCTCCTATGACATTCCTAAAACGCGCTTACATGGTGATTGCTAATTGAGGATCACTAACAAAACCACCTTCAATTACAATTTAGAAAGGCTGTAAGGAGGAATTCCAATCTGCTACTACACAGAAGCATCGCAACTATTCTCACAATGAACATGGAGGAAGGGTCACCACCCAGGGATATGAAGTTTGTTTCTCTACACTAACCTTGCTATTATTGTGATTGGTACATGACAAATACAAAAAGGAATCAAAATATCACCTCTTCCCGTCTTCCGCCGCCAACGCCGCCGCCGCCGTTGGTGGTGGTGCTCGCCGGAGGTTGATGGGAGGAAGAGGCTGATTAGGGTTCCTGTGAAGAAAGGTAGCGGGTCCGCAAGAAGCGGTACCGCCCGTCTAAGGTTTGGACGGGTAGGGACTGCCTAGACGGTAAATTAAATTTGAACCATTGTAATACATTCAAGCGTTAACCACTTGATTCTTTCTATAACTATAACCTAATTTGAACCATTGTAATACATTCAAGCGTTAACCACTTGATTCTTTCTATAACTATAACCTAAATTAAATTTCTCAAATCATAACTTATATCTAACTAACATATGTAAAACTCGTGATCTAAGTTAAAATTTTATATTTATTAATAGGTCAATTTAATCGTCGGTTCAAATCGAGTCAATTTAAAAATATGCTTGCTAAATTAAGGCCGACCATGAATTATGAGCCATAATGGTTATTTATATATGAAATTACAATAATAATTATTATAAATTATAAATAAATGATACTAAAATACAGATCAAACGTACTTAAAATAATCATATTAATAATTGATTAATTATTATTTCATATAGAAAAATAAGTAACTATTTTATTTTAACCGAGAAATACTTTAAATGGTGAATTATTATTATTATTAAACAAAAACTTGTAAGTCAAACAAAAAGTAAAACATTTAAATTAAATTTAACGTGCTTTAGGAATTTTATTTTGAGACAATTATACTCTAAAATTCACAATGACTAATGTTTGTCATATCATAATTCGATTTTATTTCGGGTGTTTAATTGGTTGAAATATTAGAGATATATTGACAAATATGATAAATTTATTAATGAAATTGATCAATATTTTATTATAAGATAAGGGTAATTATTCTATATCTTTTAAATACAAAAGCACACAAATATGATGAATTTACATCAAGAACATGGTTAATAATCAATAATTGTACATTTAACTAATATAATTGATAGCTTATGTAGTCAATATTAGTTAGTCAATAGTAATAAGCCATTAGTAATACACTAAGTAAGATACTTATAAAAAAATATACTTAACACATTAAAGATTAACTAACATAATTTTATTTTGTTTAAATAATTAATGAATATGAATAAAATAAAATTAATAGACTAACAAATTATTAAGGTAGTAATCAAAATTTAATTGGGTACAAACATTGTGGACTAACCTAGTTTGGAAAAATAATGAGTTCACAAACTAATATACCTAATATTAGATAAATTATGAACAAAAACTATTATATTTATAGAGAAGTTGTGGACAAAAATAACACCGACAGAGGAGCATGGTGGCAAAGGCGAAACAACACCGAAGATATCATCAAAATTGATTTTGTGGGTAGATTTCGTATAAATAGGTAAAAGTGTAATTAGATGACATATTCAGTTGATATTGTAAATTATTATAATAAAAAAGGATAAAAATAAAAATAAAAATTAATTAAGTATTTTTTCAAGATAAAAAAATTAATTAATTAATTAAGTATTCATTGATCGCGGAAACACGTTGAGAGTTATAAAAAAAAACAAAATAAAATAATAATAATAATAATACTAAAACATCGGGATAGATAATTAAAACCCGAACCCGAGTCAACCAACCCCCAATAAAAGAAACCGAGTCAACCCGACGCGGATGGGTTTCCTCGTCGGCATCAATATGGAAACCTAAATAAGCGAACGCCTCCCTTCCTTTGCTCTACCCCATCAATCTCCGGCGACTGGTGGCGGCTGGCGGCTGGCGGCGGCGGCGGCGGAGGCCGGGAAGAGGTGAGGTTATGATTCCTTGCCCGGATTGATGTTATAGAGAGCTTATCATGAATCAAACTCCACCGGTCTAGGCGCCCCTTCCTTTTCCCAACCTCTCGAAACCACAACTTGGGGCAAATTTTCGCCGAGATCAGAGCGAAAGTCGACGCCTTTCTCACTGTGAGCGCTCTACTTCTGTTTTCGTTTTCAAATTTTTGTTGTTCAAATGTTCGGTCGCGAGAAAAACACATCTTTGAACCAAAAAATACGTTTAAAATGGTGAATTATTACTATTATCACCCAGATTTTGAGATCTGTCTTAGCTGTTCCAACAAATGGCCACCCCCCCCCCCACATCTCATTAGTTTAAGTTTGAGGGGGCCGAGAGGGTGAGGAAGATGGAAGGCTTCATGGGTGGTTGACCCTCTACCCCTACGGCCCCCGCCGATGATTAACTAAGGAGTGTGGGCGATGACGATGAAGCAATTAGAGGTGATTGCTTTATTTATGATAGCAGACAGTGTGGGGGTTGGTCTCGGCGTTTTACCTGGCAAGGCAGCTCGGAATAGCCTCCACTGTTGGGGAAACCGCTGCAGCCGTCGCCGGGATGTGGCCATTCCCACTGATGTCTGATTGAAGGCGAATCTGAGCCCCGTGTTGGTCGATTGCATGCAAACTGTTCGATGATATTCCTGAGAGAGACGTCGTTCCATTAATTGACGTGTCAGTGTTTTTTCTAAGAGCTGTCCATTGGATTATGAGATTACTTGTTGTCCTTTGAATCTTTGGGAGCTAACATGGTATGTGTAAACTGCAACCCTACGTTTTGAACATGGCTTGAGAGAATCAGAGCGGTCACTACTTGTGTTGTTTATGACCCGGGTCAACAATTTTATTAGTCTATAATCACATTCTCAAATCAATCACCGAATGTAACTTTTGAGGAGGATACTTGCATTTTGGCAAAGTATAAATAAATGATACTTAAATACAAAGAAGACAAAGTAATCGTATTAATGATTGATTAATTAATATTTTCATATAGAAATAATTACTATTTTATTTTAACTGAAAAATACGTTTAAAATGGTGAATTGTTATTATTATTATTATTATGATTTGTAATTATCACCAGATCTATTATTATTATTATTATTATTATTATTATTTTCAATTTCAATCAAAGTAAGTTTATGTAAAAATTTTACAAAGCATCATTTTTTTATGAAAAGCAAAAGAAATTGGAGGAAAATTTGGAAGGTACGTGCACATGGAAAGAATATTTCATTTTCATCTTCTTTTCTTACTATCCGAACATGTGAGGGAAATTTATAAAATTTTCTTGTCATTTCATCTCATTGCATTTTCTTTTCATATGATATTTTTTTTCATTTACACTATTTTCATGCCAACTAAACAGACCTTGATTTTCTTCTTTACCCTTTTCACAGTTTACACTAATATGGATGAAGCTGCAAAGAGAAGGGAGAGGCTGAAAGCTATGCGCAAGGAGGCTGAGCAGGCTGAGCAGGCTGAGCAGCTCACTAGTCCAGCTCCTTCTCCACCTGCTTCTCTATCCAACCCTTTCACAGACACTGTGGCAACCTCAACTGCAGTGAAGGAACCATCTCACGCTCCACGTTTTGATTATTACACTGATCCTCTTTCAGCCTTTTCTGCTAACAAAAGAAGGAATGTTATGAACCAAGGTAATAGATTAGCACCTTCAACTATTATTTAGCTTGACTTAATCAGCTCTTTTATTGATTTTGCTCTTGTTCTTTGATGATTTGATTTTTGACTTGGTAGTCATCATTGACTAAACTATTCCTTCTGGTCTTTATTGGAAAATATGTGTAGAATGATGAATGTTATGCCCTTTTTTGTAATTTCTCAGACTAATATTTTTATGGAGGCTATCTGGAATGATTTATACCTTCATGGTTTTATCGTGGATATGGTGTATGATCGTGTGGAATGGCATAATAGGATTCATGTCTCTGACCCCCAGCTCAAAAAAAGGTGGAAGGAGTAGAAAAAGAAGAACATTTTTGACAGCTTATTTTGCTGCTACAGGGTGTTGAGCTAATATTTATGCCAATAATATATAGTTGATGTGAGTTTGTTTGTACTTATTTTTTTATAAGTCAATCTTTTTTGTAGCAGCAGGAAAAATGAACTTAAGCTCTTCTAGACCCGGTCAGATGCAAATGCAATATTCCCCAGGGGAAAGACCATGTGGAGGAAACTTACCTTCAGCTTGTACGCTTGATTCTTGGAGAAATCCCATGCCTATTTCATTTCCACCACCTTCAGGCACATCTATTCCTGGTCACGCTGCTTGGAATCCATATGGGAATCAACAAGGATATGGTTTCGATTCTTCTCCTCACCCTAATTGTCCGAATCAGGTGCATCCTTCACAGGAACAAAGACCAGTCAATGGAAATTTGTATTTTGCTGGGACACTGAATGCAGGGAGAAGTCTTTTGGGCAGCCCGTTTCCTACGCCAAACATTCCTTTTGCTGGTCAGAATGCATGGAATCCAAGTGGGAATCAATGGGGCTTTCCCTTAGTTTTAAGATCGCCAAACCTTGTTTGTCAGCAGGGAAATGTCCCCAATTTTCATCATGGAATAGGTGGTCTGAGACCTGCTGATGGTAGGAGCAGCTACTCACCAAACTATGGTAGGGGGAGTGACTATGGCTTAGTTCATGGCAGAGGAAGTGTAGCTAGGCCTTTGGAATTGGGAAAAAGAAGTATGGGTGATTATCATGATGGAAGTCATCATTTAGGGTTTGAATGCACAGGAGTTAAGCCTGGTGAGAATACCCCAACTCAAAATGTTGGTTTTGATAGTCAAGAAGAGCATGAGTCTCATACTGACATTCCTGGTCAATATCTAGCTTTGGACAGCAGAGAAAAGCAAAAGTTTCATGATCACACCCTTGGCTCTAATTTTGGATTGGACAAAATGGGGAAGCATACTAATCATGATAACAAGCCTAGAGGGGGTTCGGGCTTGGACAAGGGAAAAGGGCATACATCTCGTTCTAAAGCTTCAGTTGAAGAGAAGGCGAAACTGTATTACATGGACACCATGGTAGTAGATCCTTGGCGACATATGAAACCTGTTGTTAGGTCCCCAACACAATATGCAGCAGACTGTGCAGATTTGGAGAAGGCATGGCTTCCAAAATCTGTTCGTTTGAAAGGTGCTAAAGCTGAGGAAGCAATGAAGTTCCAAAACCAAACTAGTATTGCAGACTGTTTAGCTGACTCTTTGAAGGAAGCTACTGGTGATTTGTAACTGCTTCAAAGTATTCTACTGCAGCTGTGGTAGTTTTGGTCTGATTACTTCTTTCAGTTTCTTGGTTGTGCTTACGTTGGTAAGTCCCTTGACATTGCATTTCATTTTCTGCCAAATTATGCTATGTTTGTTAGATTAATGAATGAAAGTTAATGTCTCTCTTTGCTTGCTACTGTATTTTGCATGTAACACAAGACGTCATGTTAACTAAACTGAAGTAAATTAAATTGAATTAGTTATTTGTGTCTCTAAACCACGTAAAAGATTGAGAAAATAGACTGTCTGTCGTTGATTCAGATTATATCAGCCTTAATTTTTGCCCTATGCGCCTCCTTATATTGGAGCCAAATGTCTCTGCAAATTATAATATATATACTCAAGTTCTTGATTCTTGATCAACCAACAAAAGATATTGAAATGATTGACATGATGCTATATATGTTCTTTGACTGCAGACACAACAGAGAAGACTTTCATGGTCCTCTTGGACAACTTACAAACAAACAGATTAACAATTAGTACTCTATCTGCCATGGAAGATGAATGCATGAGATAAAAGGAAGCTACAGCAGCAAAGTGGAAACCGTCATTGTATGAGCAGAAGGGCTGACAACCGACATAGAGCTGTTAATAGTTTGTTATCATGGATGAATGTTTTGGGTCATTTTCTGGTTGTCCATGAGCATCACATACTGCTTATTGATATCAAGAAGAATCGCTCTGCGTGGAATGAGTTTATTCACTAAACAAGGGGATTGATGATATAAACAAGTACGAAAAAGGAGGTGAAAACATGTTTTCTGCAGCTAAATGCTGTAGTTGGCAAAGGGCTCCCTGCCCATGTCATAGAAGTTCCATCAATAGCAAATGAATCGAGGCTTAGACTTCTTTGCCCGGAGCTGTGAGGAAAGGGAGGCTTCTTGCTTTGCTTTGCAATTATAATTATTTTTATTTTTATTATTTTCTGGAAACCACTGCAGTTAATTAGTTCGCTGTGAGCAAAGGGACAATGCAAGCTAAATGGTGAATGTGGAGGATGAAACATTGGACAAGCACATGCATATGCATACATATATATTTTTGAGGATACTTGCATTTGGATCAGTTATGATAATTTTTTACATTTTTTATCTAGGTTTGAGTACAAAGTGTTTGGGTTATTGGGAGTCCATGGAGTGAGGCTGCAAGAGCACAGATTGTAAGGTCTCCTGACCAAACAAATTCGGGAGGCCAAATTGTGAAGTATTAACTATTATTCTATTAAGTATGGAGTGACTCTATTAAATACTGAGTTGCATTGTTCGGTATAGAATTAGTCCATCAAGTATAGAGTTTCTCTGTAAGTATAAAGTTACTTTCTTAAGTAAAAGGTTGGTTTTATACAACTATTGAATATGGAATCAATATTTTATAAGCAAAGGCCTGTCATTTAAACAATTGGCATGAGACAGAATTTGAAGTCCTCTTGTGAATCGTGAGTAGTGGGTTGGGGATTTAAGTTGAGGTTCAGGATTATTTCTATTGTGATTGAATTCTGCTTGGATGAACCTAATATATTCGTATCCACTCTTTAAGTTATGAATCTTTTTTCCTTTATATTATCACCTATTTTACATAAAATTTTAGATTTTTGTCAATTAATTGCAAATATAATGAAATATAGTATTTGATCTTGTGGAATAACATAATAAGAGCAATTTTGCTCACTATAGTTTTAAATAACCAAATTTATAGCTAGTACATTTGGTTCCATCAGGTCGATTTGTGTTTAATTGAATTTTAAATTTTTAGTGAAATGCTTAGTAGACATAAAAAATGTCGTCAATATTTAATTGAATTCTAATTAAAATATTGTGATTTTAGCAAAAAAATAAAGTTATATAAAAATTCTAAATTAAATAAACGAGTACGAGGTAAATGATATAGAGTTCAAGCTCACTTAAATTTGAAGAGGATACGTAAAATTGTTAAAATTGGACAATATGATATACACTCTATGCCCAACTTGACTTGGGCTAAGGTGGGGTGGATATTAAGAATGGAGAAGGGTAATTTTAAATATCGTATCGATAATTATACCATCCTTTAAAGCTAACATACGGTATATTTAATTTAATCGGGTTAAATTAAATTGAGCCATATTTTAAAATTATAAATAAAATATTTTATTAAATATTAAGAATATATTTTATCATTAATAATATATTAAATACAGATTAAAATACCTGATTTTTTTCAAAATCGAATTTTGTAAAAATTTTATATTAAAAAAACCGGACTATGCGTTTAAGGATGTGTGGGCCGGTGGAGTTGGGCCTTAATTAATTAATTAATAAAAAGACAAGACAAAACATAGAAAGAAACAGCAAGTCAGCAGGGGTGGCATACGAAGGGCCGGTGCACCTAAATAAATTTCCACCATTATCGCAGACCGTCTTCTTCCCTATCCCGAGCCTCCATTCTTCCAACGAAGAAAACAGAGAGCCAAAAGGGTGGAATAATAAGGAGAGATGGGGATGGTGGGCGACACCCTCGACTCCATCCGATCCATCCAGTTTCGGCAGCTTCTCACCCAGGCCGTCAGCCTCGGTATCTCCTTCCCCCAGAACCACCCTTACTTTTTTTGAACTTCTTGTGATGCCGTATTTGGTAAGTTCTTTGATTTGGTGGAAATGTTGTGAATTGGGGTTGATTTCGATTGTTTCTTGAGCGTGGTGGATGGTGATTGAGGATTATTCGTTTGTGGTATTGTTGAATGAGGTAGTTGTTTGCAGTTTCGTGAATGGGCGTGTGTGGGCGTACTTCTCTTTCATGAATGGGTGGCTGCGGTTGACATAGTTGTTAGCTTTCTGTGGCGTGTGATAAAATTGTTTGCATTTCTGTAAGCGCCTTGTGTATCTCACTTCCCTGCATTTTCACTTGAGATCTTGACGTTTTATGGAGTATTCGTTGTCTCCAGAGTTGATTTTGTGGATTTTTTGTTTTCTAATGAGAGGTGATTGATTTAGTCTGTTGCTGGGGAAGCATTACACTTTCTGACAGGAAATGGATCACTGTGGTTGAAAAAATTGTTTGCTTTTTGTTTGATCTGTGTGGGTTGTGTGGCATGTGTAATGTGTTTTATTTTTCTAAGAACCTTGATTCTGTATTTGTTTTTGCTCCCCTACCCCTACTTTGAGTTATCATTTCGGCTCTCCAACTTCCAGTTTTGATTTTTTATTTTTGGTTTTTATAACATATTTTGGGATTCTCTCATGATTAAGTTAGTACCTTGGCATGCCTCAGGGATGATAGTGACTTCTGCACTAATAATATGGAAGGGGTTGATGTGTGTTACTGGCAGTGAGTCACCAGTGGTGGTAGTTCTTTCTGGTAGCATGGAACCTGGCTTTAAGAGGGTAAGTTTTATGTGTAGTAGTTATTATGTATTTCTTGTGCTGCAGATGAATTTTTGATACTACCAACTGTGTTCTTATATGCCATGCTAATGCTGTTGCATGCTTTACATCGCTTCTACTTCCCTTATTTGACTTTGCAAAAAAAAGTAAAAATTGAAATGCAAATGCTGATTGGGCTTTTGGAAGTTTTATGGACCATTTATGCAGATGGATCGAAGTTCACTCTTGAATACTTGATTGTTGGAGTATATGCTATGTCATTGAGGAAAGACGTGGTCTTTTTCTTCTTTTAACATTTTAGCTTTTGGTGCAGTAGGTACTGATATATATCAGCTGAGCATCATCATGGTGTTAAGTTCTTTAACTTTTCGATTTTGCTCCTCTTTTGTTTGTATGTTTCCGAAAGTGATAAATTTGCTTACTGTTATTGCAGGGTGACATATTGTTTCTACACATGAGTAAAGAACCAATTCGAGCTGGAGAAATTGTTGTATTTAATGTAGATGTAAGTATGGTTCATTTTTTAGCTCATTTTTGTTATTAGTTGTTTTTATTTCTGTTTTCCACTTATAAGGCTTCTTCGAGTAGCAGGATATGTGTAAGCATTAAAAATAAATATATATTTCATCATAATTTTCTAATCCTATCCCTTCAATGGTACTGAGTGAAACTGAAAACTGTATCTATGCTTTTAGTGAGAAAGTGCTCTGTACACTATTGTTATTAGGTGCTTTAGCTCAGGGTTTTGTACTTATATATTGAAGCGGAAACGAAGAATTGAAGAAGAATTATTTCTAATTGCTTAATTTGAAGTTTTTTTACCTCCCTACTTTAATGCCTTTATTGTTCCTGGCTATTACTATAAATGGTCATGAGGTCTTGTAACATTTCTTTTGTTTTATTGTAAACTAGGGACGTGATATCCCGATTGTTCACCGCGTAATAAAGGTGACTATTTTCTTTCCCTCTATTTGTCTCACATATTGATTGCTAATTTGACTTCAGGTTTTTGCATTTCATATTTTTTAAAGCTTTGGTTTGATGACAAGGCCGACAACATATGTAGCATGCATCTTGTAGGTTATCCCATGCTTAGAATAATGAGGGGCTGAAAGCCACATTGGCAAATGATTTATTTTATTTTGTCCTTGTGTTTGCATTATGGCGTTCCCAAGCAAACCAAACCTTTGTGTGTTTCCTTTGTTGTAGGTTCACGAAAGGCAAGATACAAAAGAGGTTGATGTCCTTACTAAGGGTATAGATATGTTTCTGATTTTTCATTTTTTATGTATCGTAATTTCTCAATAGTTGGAACCGGTAAATATGACAACCAGATAACCTCTAGTTCATTTTATCTAGTTGTGAATTATGGGCTGTGCCCTTCTTTTTCAGTGTATTCTGTTACTAAAAGCTGACAATTACATGTTGACAATTTTTTGTTCGTTTGTCTTTTCTTTTCTTCTACAGGGGATAATAATCTTGGCGATGATCGCCTACTCTATGCTCGTGGCCAGCTTTGGCTTCAGCAGCACCACATAATGGGAAGGGCTGTGGGGTATTAATTCACACCTTTTACATCACTTCATAACTTACATAGATGAGTGTCTTGTAGTTTTGGAATGACGGACAAAAGTCCCCCTGTTTCACAGTTTTCTACCATACGTTGGCTGGGTGACTATCATCATGACTGAAAAGCCGATAATCAAGGTATGGCATTTTTATGGATGAAAAAATTAGATCTTCCATTATCGGTTTGTGATATATTTTTTGGGTTGCAGTATGTTCTTATTGGCATTTTGGGATTATTGGTCATTACGTCGAAAGAGTAGAGAAGCCAACTCTATGGTGCAAGATGAGCGCCAGGTTTTCCTAATGGAATGCAGGGATCTAACTCCTTGTACCTCGTGCTGTC
Source organism: Piper betle (assembly GCA_033002965.1). NCBI lineage: Eukaryota > Viridiplantae > Streptophyta > Magnoliopsida > Piperales > Piperaceae > Piper > Piper betle. Next base: position 60,614 of record JAURVB010005073.1, read on the forward strand.
TAATTTAGATTTCACATTTCCTTGTTTGAGGACTACAAAATGATTGACCATCGACTTTTTATGAACATTGAAGAGCATGGAAGGAGGAATCCCATCTTCACTTCTGCTTGATTATTTCTGGCGTTTCCTTTTGTTTACCAGGGGTCCAGGCGGCTATATCTACAAATATTGTTCCGGGCTTATCAAACAACCGAATTAACGAATGGTTTTGTTTGGCAGGTCGTTGAATCCATGGAAAGATAAGAACTCAGTAAACGCAGGTAGAGCATATATAGATCAAATTACAGAGTGAGTTACACATCAAAAATTACATTTCAGTTTTTGCTGAAAATTTCAATCTACAAAGTAACAAACCACCGTAACGATTAGGTAGATGAGCTCTTGGAATACATGATGACGATGAACTAGGCCTCCTACACAAACAAGACTAAACCAATGAGAGAGCATGACACTGCGCCTGATCTGATGCAAGTAGCCGCCATCAAATGATGTCGGCTTGTTGGCCTTGCTGTAGCAGACATAGTAAAGCTCGGAGAAGATGGCCGAGAGAAAGACAAGTAGCACCAGCACCAAACACGCCCTTCCTCAATGTCTCGCACGAGATGTCATCCGCAATCAGCTTCCCGTGCGTAGAGTGGTAGGCGTTTCTTACTGCTCCCGCCAACAGACACGCCTCGGCTATCATGAATGTCAACCTGTTTGATTTGTACAAACCCAACACAACACATCAAACATTCCTCCCTTCGAAAACAAGAACTAAGATTATTTTCTTTTAAACTTAGATATTTCCCATTTGATTTGATAGTAAAATAGTCAAATTGAAGAAATCCTTCATACTTTTGATTCATTATTGCAATAAAACCAGATATTGTTGGAACCGACACCGACGGCACCGTTTCATGCGACGGCAGATGAGCAGCCCCTTCCCCAAACTGTTGATTCATTATTGCAATAAAACCAGATATGAAGGCATGAGTTTGCTACATGTGGTTCGATACTTCAACTCAGATCAAAGGTCATTTTGGAACTAGATGCTCTCATATATATCATGTCATATTACATGTTGGAAAAAAGCAAGAAACAAATAGAATAATATATATATTTAGCTTCGACTAAAAGGGAACAATTCAGTACTATATAACAAATTATAAACTTGCTCATGAAGCATGGAAAATTTGATATGAACGTCTATATATTGTTCCTTTTTTATTGTTATTTTCATGAGTTATATAATTCATTGAGGCTTGTGCCATTTACAAAACGTTATGACGGTCTTCTCTACGTGAGTTTGTTAAGAGAATGCGTCTAAGATCGATGGATTGACTCTACTATGATGTTAAGTGAGGTTTGGGCTTATATTAATAGCGTTGTTAATTGAGCGAACCAGCTCGTGAGTATTTAGCGTTCGGCTCGGCTTGACTTGACTCGAAACTCGACATTTAAATGCTCGATTCGAACTTGACTCGAACTCGAATCTTACGAGCCGAGCTTGAGCAAGGTCGTGTTCGACTCGACTCAACTCGGTTGTAACTCGAACTCGCACTCGAACTCGACTCGACAAAATAATATAATAATATAGTCTTTATATTATATTTTATTTATATAAATATGAAATATAATAACAAAGAATTAAGATAGTTGAGATGACAAGTATTCACAACCTTGATGACTTGAAGGTTGTGGGTTCAAATCACAATGGCCTCACTTTTTTAAAGTGAGGTATTTTGACTTTTAATCGAGCTGATTTCGAGCTAACGAACGAGCTGGCGAACGAGCTCACAAAAATTAAACAGTTTAAGTATATTCGAGCTCGAACACATAAAAAGTATTCGAGTCGAACTTGAGCATGCATGTCCAAAACTCGTTCAATCTCGAGTCGAGTTCGAACGAGTTTCGAACTATTCGAGCCGAGTTCGAGCAAATATTCAGCTCGGCTCGCTCGCTCAATTAGCACCACTATATATTAATTCTATAATGACTGACGTTAAAAGTTTTACCAGAAGACAACTTTTATGGGTCAATCTTTGTGGCTTCTTTACTTAAGCAAAGGTGGATCTCATTTGTTTTCAAGCTGGGGATATTTGATTTTACTAAGAATACAAGCTTGGTTTTGATCATTTATGTTTGTGGCAAACAATCGATGTAAATTATGGATATTTAGCTCGTTGATGTAAATATTAGTAGGCGAACAATAACAATATTTTATTAAAGCTCGCAGTTTGCCAGTGATAAATATTGGCTCCTTCCTTCTTTTGGATGAATCACAAAAACTAATTTGTATGGATTAGTAGGCGAACGATAACAATAATGAGACTTGTGTGCGGCCCTGTGGGATGCAATAAGAACCTTGATATCCCGAAAGGACGCACTCAATATGGTCGATCAAATGCGATGACAAATGGTTTTATATCACGGTGCGGAAGATATTGAAGTTAGGCAATTGACTTTGATGGACTGAAATTTTTGGCAGATTTGACTGAGATTCAGTTACGTGTATGTTCATGGGAAGCAGTTCTTCATATTGGCCGCCGACTAGCCAGCAGTAGTTCAGACCCAAGTCATTCCAAGGTCTTAAGTCCAAAATGGTCTGTAGATCCAAGCCTTAAAATTTGAATTTTCTTCTTCCTTTGTAGATCGAAAGTTCCCAGTTCTTCGTTTTTTGGAAAGGTTTGATCATTGGGTCTTTCTGCAACTTGCACATGCCATCAACGCATTCTTCAGTTTTGTACCAACTCAGACCAACTAGCAGCACTTGAACTGGAGAAGACTAACAAATGCTGTAATCGGCCACAAAAAAACAATAGGTGGTCTCTGTTCTTGAGAGGAGAACTTCCATTCCTCTCTATGCAAAAACATTAGCAGCTCATTCGCTGAATTGGTTTCTTTTACTCTGCTTATATTAATTAAAACTAGATGTATGTATTCATTCCCTTGGACTCATCTCCAAGTCCTAATCACTAATAACTAAGCCATATATAAGCAACTATCTGGGCTTTTAGAGAGCCATATATTCAGCCACATAAAATTTAATTAAGAAATCAAACAACCTTAATTGCAATATAAACTCAACCGCCATGAGTGATTGGTGTGGAAATTAGTTGGGGACTCCTTGCTTCCTAGCAGCCTTAATTGATGCCTTGAGCTTACACACAAACAAACAGATTTAGCAATGCCTGGTACTCGCCCTTTGTTGTTTCTTACAATATTAGGCATTGTGATTGAGACCATAATCTCATTTAATTAACCAAATTATTCCAACTTTCTCAGCATCACCCCCTTTGATGCTACTAATTAAAAAGTAATAATTTTAAATCAATAATAATCAACACGGGACCCACGTCAAATTGCATACATTGAACCATTGCCGGTTGGTACCGAGAGCCTTTCTTCTACACCGTCTCCACCAAACTTCGGCCTTCAAATCTAGTCGGCCATGGCATCGTTCCTTCCATGGTGAAGAGCTTTTGATTGGTTTAAAGTTCGATTTTTCGATGTGGGCGGTTGCTCAAATGTGGAGTTTCTATTTGTTTCCCAGCTAAGAAGCTCGCAGTAAATAGGTGGGCATTCTTCTTTTCCTTCTGAAGTAGTTCTTTGCTAGCATTTTCTTTTGTGTATTTTTTAAGATATGGTGGGAGATTGCTGTCGGGTGATTGATTTTTCTGGAGCTATGATGATGTTCTTGTTGGTTTTATGTCTGAATGATTGTTCTTTATGCTGTTTTTTTTTGTCTTTCTGGTAAAATATTTCAGGATATGGTGGTTGATTGTATGGTTTAGTTGAAGATTATGGTCTGGGAAGGGAAGTATGATTGTTAATCGATGTATGAAAATAGGGAATATGTGTTTATGGGATGTTTGATTGTGGTTTATGGTTAGATTGGAGCTAGACAATGTGGTCAGATTCGTTTGCTTTTTGGATATGTTCAAGGCCTAGTTTTGTTTACAAGAAAGAAGCTTTTTTTTTGCCACCGGCGGGAACAATCTGAGGTGTCACAGGTGATGGTCTCTGTATGTTCAAAAGCACCCAAATTTGATGAAATTTTGATCCAACAGGAATTTGATAATATTCAATGGATGGAAATATATCAACCGGCAATACAGTGCCTTGCAGTTCTTATAGTGGACTGCTAGACGTGCAGGGGCTTGGGCACATCCATCAACAACACCACTTGCTTGGCCATCATCAGCCTAGGAATTCACAACCTAATTCAATGATCCAAACTGCAGTTCACAATGTTTTTGATCACTCCATGGAGAATTTAAATAGCTGCAGTCAGCCCCAAACTATTCAAGTTGTTGATTATAACAAACTTGATAAAGGGAAGCTCTCTATTAGTGATGACGATGACATATCTGAAGGGGGATTTGACGAGCATAAAGATGGGCACAAAGATAACAAATCGACCTCATGGCAACGGATGAAATGGACTGATTCGATGGTGCGGCTGCTGATCACAATTGTTTCTTATTTAGGGGAAGATGCGCAGTCTGAAGGTGGGTTTGGAAGGAGAAGGAAGTTCCCTGTTTTACAAAAGAAAGGTAAGTGGAAGCTGGTTTCAGAAGTAATGGGTCAACGGGGTTGCTATGTTTCGCCTCAACAGTGTGAAGACAAGTTCAATGATCTGAATAAGAGGTATAAAAGGCTAGTAGATGTGCTTGGACGAGGAACATCGTGCAAAGTTGTTGAAAATCCCACCTTGTTGGATTATATGGATCATCTATCCGAGAAGGCAAAGGATGATGTCAGAAAAATTTTGAGCTCAAAGCATTTGTTCTATCAAGAGATGTGCTCATACCATAATGCAAACACGTTGTACTTGCCACCAGACCCCGAGCTGCTGAAGTTGTTGCAATTGGCCCTTAAAAGTAGATGCGAACGTGACACTAAAAGAGGCCGGGAAGATGATATGGATGAGGAAGAACTGGAAGCAGATTGTGATGATCAAGATGACGTCAGGGATAATTTCAGAAGTTTGAATGGGGGGATGCCTGGCCTTTCAAAGAAGAGCAAACAGTGCCAGGCCGATCCGGATCAGCAGCATTTCTGCAAAACTTTAAGACCCAACATTTGTACCGAAAATTTTTTTAACCAAGCTTGTGTGTCTGATATGAACTACTTGCTTTCTGATGGAACAAAAACGGACTTCCAAAGTGATCAGTGGTTGAAAACCCGCTCCATTCAATTGGAAGAGCAGAAGTTGCATCTCAAGGCACAAATGCTCGAGCTCGAGGAGCAGAGAATCAAGTGGCAAAGGCTGACTAGAAAGAAGGATAAGGAATTGGAGAAGATGAGATTAGAGAATGAAAGACTGAAAATGGAGAATGAAAAAATGGCATTAGAGCTGAAGCAATTAGAAATTGAACTGAGTACCAGTGCAAGAATCAGTTCCTAGTGTTTGTTTTCTAGTTGCGGTTACCATCCATTGGCGTTAAATGTTCAAAGGTTGGAAGCCTTTTTATCCGCTGTCATAGTGTTGTTTCATCTGCACAGCTGCCACATCTTCATGCTTTATTTTGTAGATTCAAAGTCTTGTAAAATCTGACAACTGCAGATCCTAACCGCGTATTTTCAGAGCCTCTAAAATCTCTGCCCCTCCAACATTGGCTGCCCTTTGCGATGTTGTAACAAATCTTATCGATCTTGAAGCACAAATTGGGTAAGTTGTTCAATTTGCGGTTCTTTTATTAACCACTTCCTCATTTTTTAGTAATCACTAACGAGATTATTTCGCAGAGGATTTTAAGTTAATGCATGAAAGTGGGATGATTCTTTTGCTTGAAATATTATATGTTCCTTGTAGTCCTTGAAAAATGATAAGCGGGATGAAATCGTGGAAAGAAAAAAGCTTCTTCGGAGCTGTACCCTTTCCGTTCTCTTACGAGCAGCTTTTATAAGACTTGGTGTTCTCCGCCGCTTGCTGGAGTTTGGGTTATGATGTAAACAAATAATTCAAGATTTCCAAGCGATTATCTCCATGACCATTCTCCCCTATCAATCCACCAAATCTCGAGTCCCCAAACGGCCAGCCGACAACACTTACCTGCTATTCCCCAATACTCAAGGCTGGCATTTCGAGCATTCTGCAACAGTTTGCAACTCAATCAAAAAGTGCTGACAGAATCTCAACAAAGACCAAAAGATCAGTACTATCAAAAAAGAAAAAAGAAGTCGATACTCTTGATGAACTACGAAGAAAGCCCACGAAGCAAGCAAAGGCTCTCGGTGTGATGCTAAAAGATTCCCAACCCCTCTCGTCGTCTTAGAAACACGGTCCAATCTCACTTCCAACTCATGCCAACATTAAATAATCCCCTTTCAATGGACGTGGTGAAGGTTATATCAGATGTGCAGACTGCAGAGCAGTCTCTGAAGCCTTCCCAAAGCACACTCATCTCGAATAACCAGACGCAACAATACCCAATAACTTAATCTATAACGAGCCATGTTCACTTCAATACAAGAACACGTGAATAGTGTTGGACAAATCACTCTTCTTTAAACGTTTAAGAAAACAAAAATACTATCTTTTTTACGACAACTGATCTCCGCCATCTTCGTCTTCCTTGGTCTTCTCCAAGGCGTGAGTCTCTAATGGCGGACTACGAGCAGCAGCAGGGGAGCATCCCCAAGGAGACGGCAATGCAAGCTCTCAACACCATCATCCAGCTCCATTTCGAGAAGACACTCGAGAAGAAGAGAGCGGTGGACCTCCAAAAGAAGCAGCTCTTCGGCTACTTCCACCTCTTCTTCCTCTTCCTGGCCATCCTCCTCCTCCTCCAGACCTCCTCCACCCGCCTCCAATGCCGCCACATCTGGGTTCCCCTTGGCCTCCTCTCCCTCGCCCACCTGCTCTTCTATGTCTCCGTCAGCCAGACCCTGCGCTGCGTCAACGGGTTCAAGTACCAGCGGCGCTGTCACAAGCTCACCCTCGGCGTAGCCACCGAGCGGCTCCGGCAGCTCAAGATGAGGGGCGACGCCGGCGGCGGGGAGGAGGAGCTCGAGATCTGCTACCAGGAGCCGCCGGAGAGCTACCTGGGTAAGTTCAAGAGGAGCTGGGCTCTCTACTTTGGCTTCATGCTCACCTGCTATGCTTTCATGGTGGCTAGCTCTGTTTTGTTGCTCTGCGGGTAAATTGATAGGTAATCAGAGATTGAAAGGTTTGATTCATCTGCTAACGGAGTGATTCTTTCGATCTTTCAATTTTGTCGCTCTTTTTGGTATTGGGAGAGGTAGATATTCATCACCGGGAGAGATCTGATCTTTGAAACTCTTGTACCACCTCTGTTAAGGACAGATATTGTGATGGGTCAATGGTTTTTTGTCATCACAACTCACAAGCATTGAGTATTTGAACCATTTGGCTGCTTTAAGCTTTCAAATATGAGAAGAAAAACTACATGATTTAGCTGTTTTAAGCTTTCACAAGCATTCGACAAAGTTGATCTCTACTTTAACTTCTGCTTTCCTTGCAAGTAAGCTACAGCAAATGCTCCTGAATTGCGTCAAAGCAATAACTAATTTAGATGTCTTAAGCATTCAACTTTGACATCTAGCCCTTGTAATATCCAAGCTATTATTTGCATAATGGACGACTCTTTTGGCCAGGTTATTGGTTGGGATATTTAAATGTAGGAGGTCAAAACTCAAGAGAAGCTCCTACCTTAAATCCGTCCATCTCCATCTCTTCAGCTTGACAGATCAGGCTTCGTATTCTTCAACGTCAAGATCTACTACCTCTCACCAAAAAAATAATTCATCTTCATGTAACTACTCCATGATCAAAATACCAAACACAACTAGCTTATTCTATTTCAATGCCTGTGCTGATTTGCTTTCAAACAAACAAGGGCATCCCCAACTTAAAGCTTAATTAACACTAAGACAAAGCTGATGTTGCACTTGGTCATGGACTCGTGGATTGTGTGGTTGTGTTCCCTTTTCGTTGTAATTTGCCGTCGCTTTTGGAGAGAATGCAGGAAAAAGTCGTGTTCTCTTTTGAACAGACCCCACGCGCAGGATAGCCGCATTCACAAAGAGAGAATACCCCTTCGCCTTTGCAAAAGTAGACGACATCTTCATAAGGCATACTTGCTAAGAGAGGGGCACTTGCTCAACTGTCGAGGAAAGAACCAGTTCCTTCTTCTCGGGGGCAAAATAAGTAGAAACTCTTAAAACACAAGCCATGTTGAAGGATTCAAATACGGAGTGAGACTGGTTAGTGGGAAGTGCTCATGCCAGTCTTCCTCATGTTGAGAAAGGTGGCTGCTATTTCTTGGCACACCATGGGAGCATGTTTCAAAGGAATTACGCTTCCACAATGTTTGACCTACCTCCCACCAACTACTGCAAGACCTCACATTACAACATCCATGAATCGGGGACCTGATGGGTGTAGCTCGGAGAGTGCTTTGGTGCACGTGGATTTTTCTTAATAAAAAATTACCTTAATAAATAAAGTTTTTTTATCCGTTTATATATAATTGACCCGTCATCCTCGTAACTCATATAAGATTAATTAAATAATTTTTTTCACATCCTCGGACGCGAAAATTTTTTCACATCCTCGTAATTGACGTGAGATTAATTAAATATATTTTTCTCACATATCACAAGCTAAGCTATCTGAATCATCTCTCCTTCGTACACGTTAAGTTCACATGTATAGATAAAATTTTAAAAAATACCAATTTAAGTTAATTTAATTTTACCGTGAAGTTCTCTCCTCACAAACCATCTAAATCATCTCTATTTTACATACGTAAGAACATTTCAATCAGATTAAGATTTTTACAAAAGACTTTAATTTGTCACGATGCAAACTAGGGCAATACTAAAATTTACCTGACTCTAATGTCACTATGGACCTCATTAAACTTTTCAAAAAATTTGTAATAAGTGTTACGGGTTTTTTTAATTTAAAAACTAACTTAGACAATAAAAATTTTTTATTACCTTACGTAAAAATTAGCGATCATCTCTCAAAACAACGTGAGATCAGCCTAATAAAAATCTGGACCCACGGGGAGGAAAGGGAAACTGACAGGTAAAAGGTCATCTTTCCCGCGTAATAGCAACCAAGTAGTGTGGCTTTATGAAAAGGAAATATCACACTACCTTATCATATTTATGTTTGAACATCGACATCAACAATTAACTTGCTGATCTGTTGAAGCCACTCTTGATGCGACAATATTGGATCAACCATATCACAGAACAATTAATCTTCATAAATAGCTAAGATTTAGCCTCCATAATAACTACTATTTACCCTCCACAACCGCATTGTTGTGATAATCTGTTGCTAAAATATTGAAGCCACTTGCGTATAAACATAAATTTTATTGAGGATTATGCAGCAACTTTAATTCTGTCTTAGACTAGTATCTTCTAATCTATAACATATCCATCTGATCATGGGGACGAGCCATGTCACATACCACGTTGGTAGTAAAAAAAGAGAAGAGAAGAAGGTTTCTAGCCTCTTCCAAAGAAAAATCAAAAACACTGCCAATGACAGAGATAAAACTGACACTGGTTAAACTTCCAATTTCCCATGTATAATCTTTGTAGCCTTACCAAATGAACTATTCAAAGAGACCCACTTCCAGAAATTGGCCTTGAACATCCAAGACATACAATCCACTTCGGCCAGCTTAGACTGCACTGTATTAGAGAATATCATCCGTTCAATTGAGAGCAAATACCCCACTCTATTATATTCTGGCTGCATTTTCTGTATCCGACCTCAATCCAATTTGACTATAAATTAATTTAAAAATAATAAAAATGATTAATAGGGTGGCACACAGTTATAGATTCCAATCAAGCTCGCAAACTCCAAAGCACGCGATTATTCCTAAACCAAGCAAGGGCTTAAGAAGCATAATTGCGGATTAATTAGTGAGAGAAAACAGCGAGGAAACGAACATGGAACGTATAAGATAAAAAATGTAAATAAGAAAAGGAGTCCAGGCTGGGAGGCAGGAACAATCCAACTGGTGCACCACCCTCTGGCTCACCCTTTTTCTTGCTTTCAACCAAATTCTTTTCTGCCTCTTTGAGATTGAACAATCTTCTGAATCCCGAATTCTCAGTTCTTCCTTGTATAACATTTGATTCTGATCCTTCGCATATCACTATAGTGATTATATTCTCTGTCTTTCTTCATTTTCTCACCGCTTCTGCTACTACTGTATCTTTTCTTTGTATCAAAGCTTTCACCGCTTTCATCTTCTTACCTGTTGTTGTTGGTGAGGGGATAAGAAGTGGGTAGTGCAGGGAATAGGAGATGGGAGGGTGTGCCAGCAAGCCCAAGGTGCTAAAGGCAGAGAAGCTAGAGGCAGCGATGCCTCTGGTGGAGGAGAAGACGGTGGAGGTGGCTGGAGGTGATCAGAAGGTGGAGGAAGTGACCAAGGCCGTGGTCGGCAAGGAATCCGGTGGTGTGGATCATCAGAAAGAGAAAGCTGGTGAGGAGAAGGTAGTGGTGGTGGAGGAGGAAGCTGGTGAGGAGAGCACGCCTAGATCACTTGGGAACTTGCTCAAAGAGACGGTAACTCTTCAACTTCCCATGAAATCTTTTATATATGCAAGAGTAAATGAGATTGATCATCTTTTGTTCTAATCAGTGCTTCTTCTAATGCTGCAATTTTTTATTTTTTGGTAGATCATGGTTGTTTGATCTTTTTCATGTTTATCATTCTCTTCTAATTTTGTTTAATTTGTGTGTGTCTATATATATATATATATATATATATATATATATTTTGCTTTCTTTCACTTTCAATTAAAACTCATTATGAATCTATGGTTGTTTTAAAGCTGTTCTTAGATTTTTTTCCTTTGGTTAATGCATTGTTAAGATAGAACTAATTAGCAATTTCAACATTTCGAGTGAACTTTCACTTGTCTCATATTAAATACTTCAGAAAACATTTTTATCCATCTTCTTTATAAACATCTTATACAAAATTTTTTTTCCTAATTATAAAATATCTAAATAATTTGGAAAAAAGCTTGTTTTGGAGATATAATTAATCTTTAAAGTTGTTTATTTAATATATTTTAGATATGTAGAAATTAAATATATAATAAAATATAAATAAGATAAAAACTTATCTTACAAGAGAATGGATTGATTTTGCAAGTTAAAATTTAATCACTAGAAAAAAAATCATTTTTCACAACCTATCGTTCCTAACACGGTAACTTTTTTTTTTGTTTACGTTAAAGAGAAGATGGAATATTTATATTTTTTTTATCATTATCTTAAACTAATTAATATAATAAATATTAAGAGATAATATTTAATTAATTTGAAACTAAATTAAAATTAATCTCTTAATTAATTTAATAAGTCTGTTTCTAAAAAATAAGTTGATTTGGTGAATCAAACCCGTCTCACCGAAAATAAGCCAACAAGATAAAACCAGGGAATCTTTATATTTTACGATGCCATCATGCTTATAATCCATAGATTGTGATATATGAAAAAATTGACAGACTCTTAAAACATCTCATATCGCTTATCTTCATTTGAGCTGTTTAGCATCTTGCCTCCTAAATAGAATGAATTTGTGGAAACAGACAAACAAGGGTGGCCCCCTGTTGGCCCACGGTCTATCTCAATGCTAAGAGACCCGGAACCAACCGGGTCAACCAGGATATGGAAAAAGAAAATGTCATTGGTTGGCCATCCTGTCTTTCTCTATAGGTTCCATATACTCCTTGTAGAAGCTTAATAAGATGCCAATAAGTCATAGCACACAACCCTATGTGTTCATACCAAGCAAAGCATGACAGGCTACAGTCACTGTACCGTACCAATTTGGCCGATTAGGGACCATATTTGATAGAAATGGTCACACCATGTGGAAATTTAGTTGTGACCAACTTTATATGTGTGGATTTTTTCTTCTTGGGTTTATTTCACATCGGTCAACTTTTATTTTTTGAGTTAATTTTTTTATCGAGAAAGGTTTGTGACACCTATTGTAAGTCCTGTTTGGGAGCCCAAGGCCTTAACAGTGGTTTCAGAGCTAAGTTGAGTTTGCCAATTTGTCAGGTGGTGTCGTCTGATTCAAGGGAGTTTTCGAAAACGCCCAATGTCGTAGATGATGTTGATGACTTATATATATGCTAATGAGAATGCCTTATTATCTGAGCTAATTTTTAGATTAAAAAACCTCATGATTAAGAAAGTCTCATGACACTTTACAAGTCTCTTTTGGGTTACAAGTCCGTTTTGGAGGCACAAAGGATCCACAGTAGTATTGAATTAAGGTTATAAGTCCTTTTTGAAGGCTCGTGAGGCCTACCCGTGGTATTTTTCAAGGGCCCATAGGGCTGATCTTCTTGGGAGAAGATTAATACATTGTAAATACTTTTTGTAAGAGGCTGTCCTTGCTAGAATTGTTCTAATTTGTAATTTTTAACATTTAACAAATTAGAATTTTCTTTTTCGTTATTATTATTTGAATCAGCTGCATTTTTTGTGGATTGTTCAAACTGAAGTTTGTGTTTAATTTTCTGTTTGAATAAAGATTGTTCTGCTCTGCAATTGGGTCTTTTTCCTTGTTCTTGCAGAGTGCAGATGTCAAGGATTCCGAACAAGCCAAAGGAGAAGCCAATAAGGAAGAAGAAGATACAAAAGAGATACATGAAGTTACTGCTTCTTCAGAGGCCAAAGAAGTGATCCCAGTTGAATCCAAAACCAGGGAAGCAGCGGAGCTTGAGCTCAAACCTGAATCACAACCTTTTGCTGTGGAGGCCCCAAAGGATGAAGTAGCAGAGATTAAGCACCCCAGTGATGAACTGTCATCAACAGTGCCAGTAAATGAGCAGGAAGTATCACAAGCTGTGTCAGAGTCGAAGCAAGATTTTCTTGAATCAAAGTTAGAGGTGGAGGAGAAAGGCATCACTGAAACCAAAACAGAAAGAGTAGAGGTGAAAGGAGCTGAGAAAGCAGAGGTGCCAATTGAATCAGAGAAGGAAATAGCAAGAACAGTGGAGGTACCAGAGGTGGTGGCTTCCTCAGAGCCACCAAAGACAGAAGTGCTTGAAACAATACCTGCTGATGTAGTGAAAATAATCTCTCCAGAAACTGAGAAGGCTGAGAGCATACCCGGGCCAAAAATTGAGGTTGCAGAGGTGAAAGAAGTTCAGAAGATAGAAATACCCACAATAACAGAGAAGAAAGAAGTCACGAGTGAACCAAAATCTGAGGTTGCTAAGGTAGAAGAGGAGGCCAAAGTGACAACAGCTATAGAGAAGAAAGATGCTGCTGTTGCAGTGGAAGAACCACCAAAAGTGAAGACTGTTCCCCCTAATGATGATGCACAAGCGGAGGTGAAGGTTGTTGAAAAAACTGCCGCCATTGAAGTGAAAAAGACTGAAGACAAAGCTGAAACACCACCTCTAGTAACAGTGGTTAAAGATGTAGTTGTAGAGAAGGCAGAGGAATCTGAAAGCAAAGATGAAGCACCAGTTGAAGAGGTAAAGTTAGAAGACAGTTCTTCGACGGTAACTGAAAACAAAAATGAAACAGCAGCTGAGGTAGTAGGGGCAAAAGCTATTGTTGCAACTGAATCAGAAAGAAAAACATATACACAACCATCTGGAGGCAAATATGCAGCTCCAACTGAGGTAACAGTGGTTGAGACTATTGTTGCAACTGAGTCAGAAATACCGGAAATAAAAACTTTTGTTGAAGACAAAGTTGAAACCCCAACTGATGCAACAGTGATTGAAACAAATGTAGCAAATGACGCAGAAAAGCCTGAGAAGAAATCAGAAGTACAAACACCCGAAGAAAAACCTGCAACACCAACTAAGGCGGATGTGGTAGATGTTGCTGTTGCTATTGAAGCAGAGAAGCCCGAGAGCAAAACAGAAACACAGACTTCTGAGGTAGTGGTTGAGGAGGTTGAGAAACCTAAAGAGCCTATTGCTGCTAAGGAGGTAGAAGTGAAAGCTGAGGTGGTTGTTCAACCAGAGAAGAAATTGGAAACGAAGGAAGAACCTAAAAAGGAGGATCCTCCAAAGGAAGAAACTGCTGCGACTTTACCGGCTTCATCTACTACCGTAGAGGTTGCTGAGAAAGCAGTTGTAGAAGGAAAATGACATGGCTTTGATTGTTAGTTTTCTATTTTTCATAGTTGGGTTGTGTGGAAATTGGGAGAGCTGCTATATGGATGGGTTTTGGAGTAGACATGATGTTTTGGTCTTGATTCTTGTTCAGGGTCCATTGAATTTTTATGATGTGGGTGTCTTCGCATAGACACTAATGTTTATGTTTAGATGGTGGATAGGAATTGTTTATCTTGTTTTGTGGGTTTTATGTGCATATGCTGTATGTTAAACATGTGAACTTTGTCTAGTGACAATGATTTTCGTCTTGAAATATGAATTTTCAGGTTTGTGGATGATGAAATGCAATAAGATTATAAATACAGAGTGATTATAGAAATACAATAATATCTAAATTCAAGCAAACATCGATTTTATTGAGCTTCATTCACAAACCAAACTGTATTTCCAACCTCCTAAGATGAAAACAACTCATCGTCAACATTACATCATACTTAACATCTAAATCTTAGCAAACACCTATTTTATTGAGCTTTATTCATAAACCAAACTGCATTTCCAACTTCCTAAGATGAGAACAACTCATCATCAACACTACATCATACTTCCTCTAAAGACTCATCTGTAGCTGAAGTCCAATACTGCCTGCCATATACCGACTCAGTGACAGGAGAAAATTGATGGATTGGTGGAAGATACCCAAAAAAATGTGGAGGCAAGAAAGGAGCGAAAAGAGCTTGGGAATCCCTCTCATATGATGAATGTGAGAAGACATACAATTACATGGTGAATCATAAAGGTGTGGGGTTACTCTAAGGGCTACTGAGGAATTCGAGAAGAATTGTGAGAGACGATAAATATTTAGTATTTAGCTCTTTGTATCTACATGGTTCTTTTCCTTATATATATATATATATATATATATATATATATATGTAATTACATTGTGGGTGATATAGAGCTGAAGTGAATATAATTTGAAGAGTATGATATTGGGTTTCACAATGAGGTTTTACTAGTGAAGCTCTCCTCTCTCTTAGAGGAGGGAGAACTTCTTCTCATGGGGTACTTACTTTGTCCGATGTGTGTACCGACTTTGTTCTATGTGTATTCCTAACTGGAGTGTACTCTAGTTAGATGTGGAGAGTGTTTTTAAGGTGGAGAGTGTTTCTAATTGGAGTATGTTCCAGTTAGAGATTAGAGGTTGAGAGTGTTTCTAATTAGAGTGTATTCCAGTTACAGATTATAGGTGTTCTTAATTGGAGTGTGTTCCAGTTAGAGGTTGCGATTGCAGATCTATATAGGGTCACTATTGGTGGTTGGTGGTGCATGTGAGAGAAAGAGAAATTGTTCGTTGTGAGGAAAAACATGACTTTTTTATTCTTCTCTACCTTTTGTCTATGGTTTATAATGTAGGGTAATTATACACATTTCATGTTTTTAGTTGTGGTTTTATTTCAATTTGAAAAGTTTCTACTAATGTGTGGGTGTCATCTATATTTATCCTTTATTGGTTAGCCCTATTACACACTCAATATTGTGCTTGGTTATTTTATTTGTTAAAAACCCTAACACTAAGTAGGTAGGACCCCCCTGATTACTTGAGCTAGCTTGAAGTAGTCAGACATTGAAGTTCTTATAGCTCGCATAATAGTCCATGGAAGTCCCAACCACATTGTATCCACCATAGAATGCTCACATTTTACTTTCTCGTAGTTCAGCGACATTTTCATTCCCCTGACATCAACTCTTGCATCACAATTAAGGTTGCTAATTGAGCGAGCCAGCTTGTAAGCATTTAGTGTTCGACTTGGCTTGACTCAACTCGAAACTCGCATTTAAATGCTCGAGCTCGAACTTGACTCGAACTCGAATCTTACGAGCCGAACTTGAGCAATGTCTTATTTGACTCGACTCGACTCAGTTATAACTTGAACTCGACTCGACTCAGTTATAACTTGAACTCGACTCAATCTCTACTCGTAGCTCGACTCAAACTCGACTCGATAAAATAATATAACAATATAGTTTTATATTATATTATATATATATATATATATATATACATACAATAACAAAGAGTGAGATAGTTGAGATGGTAAGTATTCAAGTTGATGACCTTAAAGTTGTGGGCTCAATTCACATTGATTGAATTTTTTTAAGTGGGGTACTTTTGATTTTTAATCGATCAAGTTGGTTTCGAGTTCACGGACGAGCTAGGTTTGAGCTCAGAAAAATTAAACAGTTTAAATGTATTCAAGTTCGAGTCGAGTTTGAACGAGTTTCGAATTATTCGAGCCGAGTTCGAACACAAGTTAAACTTGGCTCCCTCGCTCGATTAACACCTCTAATTACAATCACCAACAATGTTGATCAACTCTAACCATGATTATCCAAGCGGTACGAACCATGTTAATATAAAATATTGTCACATACTAGAACTCCATAGTTGCCAAAGATTGAGCAAAGGTTTGTAGAGAGATGTAGAATCTGAAACATTGGTTGCATGGCAACACTTGAGTGGTGGAGGCTCAAAACTCATCAAATGTCAAATTTCAATCCACAAAATCATTTATATTAGAGTCACAGCGAGCCCATATAACTAATCAAAGTGTCACTCATAATTAGCATTGCACATACATATGGCATAGAAGGGACACGCTTTGCTTTTTTTGTCTTTTGATAAGTTGACGTTTGAATATTATATCAAATACTATCAGTAATAAGTACTTGTGTTGAATGGTTTTGATTGACTAGGATTAAATTAGTGTTGTCAAACCATATCCAACTAATAGTCTTTGTTCATGGAAAAATTGAAAGTTGAGACGTGTTGATTGTTTCTAACTTTGATCTTCAACATTGGGAATCTTGTAGGTGCTAATCTTGATCATTTCATTACATGTTTCAATCTCTAGTCTACTCCACTGAGAAGCTTTTGAATGAGCTTAGCTAATTGGCATTTGCAATTCATTATTGCATTTAAATTTTGAGTTTAACTTAAGCAACTCTCATCCCTTGAAGCACATTTTAAGAATCACAATTTCACTTTTGATTGAGGTTTTATTCATCTGAATTTAACAATGATTTTTTTCTTTGTTCGAATCTATTTATTTATCTATTTGTATATGGGACAAAATTTTTCGCCCCAACAGCAAACCGCGCGGCGTGTTTCACTCCCGAAACACCAGCCTCCCTTCAAAGTACGCAACAGAAACCCCACTCCCGGCACTCCCGTGATCCGCACGTAACGATCAACTTTTTAATTTCTTATTCCCTGTTGCACGTTACGTTAAAAATTAGTAAAATAAATAAATACATAAATAAAGCCATTTTTTAATTTAAGCCAAAATCGGAATATAAAAATTTTCGGACACAAACTGTCCGGGCCCGAAGTCGCTTTCAGTCAGACCGCGTTCTTGGGCGCCAGCTTTCCTCGCCATAAAAGCCTCCCCTTCTCTAGGGCTTTTCACCACCTCCACCACCCAATCCAAATCCCACCCCAGTTTTTTTGCACATTCTCTTCCAAAGATTGCTCCTTTCCGATGCTCGGCCTCTCGTATTCCCGATTTCGCGGTTTTTTTGGTGCGAATATCCCCTGAATTGGTCCCAAATTGGTCGAATTTTCGATGGCCGGGGCTTTCATTGGATCACTGCTGGTGCGTATTTCTTGCAGTTAATTCATTCATGTCCGTGAATTTTATTGATTGGTGTGAGCATTTGTGGTGTTTGGAAGTAGGATTGAGGAATTGGGGGTGGGGCGGGGGAGTTGTGGTTAATATCTTTGGTGTAAAGTTTGATGGAAATGGCACAAATTTGAACCAGAAAGTCTGGTCTTTTTTTTTCTTGTTTGGGGGCATTTGGGTTCCTGTAGGACAGTGATTGAACGAATTGGGGGTGATTTGATAGTTGTTATGCTTGTAAATTGGGGAGAGGAAGTGAGTTGTGGATTTGAGCTATTTATTGTGTTGAAATTGGTTGATAGCAGTTGGGATAGCTATATTAGGTTCTGAAGTTGGTAGAAGGAGGTTGGTGGATTTGATTGTGTAGAAAAATGCCGGTGACTGACTACCAAGGCTCCTCCGTTCCGTTTGCCTCCCTTGGCCGGTCGATCCTCAGTATCAGGAGGGACCAGGTCCATGCCATGGATGGTGAGGATGGGCGCTCCGGCCAAGAGCCCGAGCTGGAGGCCTTTCAGAAGCAGGTGGCGGATCAGTTCAGTGACCTAGTGGGCGCTTCAACAGGAGGTAAGGAGTTTCTGTCCCTTGCCTGGGTTCGGCACCTGCTTGACGCCTTCCTCTGTTGTCAGGAAGAGTTTCGAGTTATCTTGTTCAACTCAAAGTCCCAAATTTCAAAGGC
This sequence comes from Piper betle, assembly GCA_033002965.1. Lineage (NCBI taxonomy): Eukaryota > Viridiplantae > Streptophyta > Magnoliopsida > Piperales > Piperaceae > Piper > Piper betle. The sequence goes on from JAURVB010005073.1 coordinate 79,055, forward strand.
GCCATTGGACCGCTCCATTACGGAATTTTTTGAGCGGAGTGTGAAGGCTTTGGATGTTTGCAATGCCATCCGTGATGGGATTGAGCAGATAAGGCAATGGCAGCGACATTTGGAGATTGTTTTGATTGCTTTGGACTCTAAGCGCAGGGCAGTGGGAGAAGGGCAGTTTCGGAGAGTGAAGAAGGCGCTCACAGACTTGGCAATCGCCATGCTTGATGAGAAGGATAGTGGATCCTCTGCAGTTGCCCAGAGGAACTGGTCATTTGGCCGCAATATAACTTCTTCAGGTAGTAGGGGGATCATCGTAATGGTGCACATTTGAGGTCTCTCTCTTGGAGTGTTTCGCGGTCATGGTCAGCTGCAAAGCAGCTGCAGGCAATTGGAAACAATTTGACTGCACCCAGAAGCAATGAGATTACTGCCACCGGAGGGCTGGCAGTGCCCATTTTTACTATGAGCTCTGTGCTGTTGCTTGTGATGTGGGCCCTTGTTGCAGCCATCCCCTGCCAGGATCGAGGACTTCAAATCCATTTTGCAGTCCCACGTCAGTTTGTTTGGGCTCAGCCCGTAACCTCCCTGCATGAGAAGATAATTGAGGAATCAAAGAAGCGGAGAGGAAGACTTCTTGTGGGCTGTTGAAGGAGATTTATCAGATTGAGAAATGTGCGAGGCACATAAGTGAATTGGCTGATTCAATTCAGTTCCCGCCAACGGAAGAGCAGGAATTGGAGGTGAGACAGTTGGTAGATGAACTGGCAAAGGTGGTGGATGTCATGAAAAATGAACTGGACCCGCTAGAGAGGCAAGTAAGAGAAGTCTTCCACAGGATTCTGAGAAGCAGAACAGAGGGACTTGATTGCTTAAGCCATCCTGAGTGACCCATTTGAATTGTTCCTAGTCAAGAACGTAATGGTCTCTTTTGCAAATGTTGTATGCGTTTTAGGAGGCTCACGTTATGATGATTTGATCTCTAATCCAGTTGCTGAAGACAAATGGTGGTAAGTTGAAACTGCCCAAGGCAGATCTTTTGATAGAGAGTAGAAGGTAGAACCTTTGAATATAGTGTTCATATGATGTATGTAGCCAGAAAGGGGTTGGTTTGGTTTGCGTAGGGTGTTAATCTTTGGAAACATGTGGTTGTTACCTGATGTATGATTATCATGATCTTTGTAGCTTTTGTTTATGTTTGGGTTGGTTTCGTTGAATTGCTACAATCTAGTGTTGGAAGCGTTATGTAAACTTTCTTTCCGTAATCTTACTTCTTTTTTTATTTGCTGTTAATATGTTTGCCAAAAACTACCTCCGAAGCTTCAAAAAATTAGAACGAAGTATCCCATTTTACTAGCCTTTGTTAGTGTGGATATTTGGTGTTCTGAAATCTGAAAACCGTGATAACTCAAGTATCCGTTAACTCGCCCAAATGTTGATTCGTTATCGTTTTTCAGTATCTTTTGTAAAAGCGGTCTTGCTTTTTAAGTTGACCTGTTGAAGGAAGATTTCTTTTCCACCGGCGGGGTCTTAAGTCAAAGTCAAAAGGTGCACTTGAAGTCGAGTGATAATGCCAATGCTACAGGCTGGTCAAGCATTGAAACATAATAACAAGGACTGGAACTTCGCTTACATCTCTACTCATCAATAAAGAAGAAAAAATCATAGTTCGTTGCACCGTCAAAAGAACTCGCAAGCTTATGCGATAATTTTTCTTGCTTTTAGGGAAAAATATGATGCTAAACAGTGCCAGCTGCATAGATGCCAGATGCAGGCTACCAAAGTCGATTAACGGCCTCACACTGTCGTCTCACACTGTCGAGAAAGCGGAACTGAGTCAAGGAGGCGTGTGATAGCGTGGCCACCTAAGATTTCTGATATTTATTTAGTTATTTTTAAATACAAGCCGCTCTCCATCTAATATCAGTTGCGTGTTGGAATTCCAAGCACTCCCAAACGAGTCAAGTCAGATTAAATTATATTTATGATTGACTCATTTTTTTTTGTTGTGTTCGAATCTAACTCGAAAATTCTAAATTAAGTTCAAATCGATTACTAAAAAAGTTTTATCATTTATTCATATGTAATTTTTTTTTATATAACTACTCAGAATTGGCTGATTTAAATTGTATCGGGCGGAATATTATTCAAATTTGGGGTGGAATCGGTTTTGAATCGTTTCGGACAAATTACTAAAGTACCTTTAGTTTTATATTATATAAATTATTTAGACATGGGCAAAATAAGAATTTAAAGTTTATAATGATAAAAATACCTTTTACTCTACCTTTGCCACCGCTCGCCGCCCCTTCGCTCCGACAGGGCGAGGCGGGGCCGGAGGGGGGGGAGGCAGGGTCGGCGGGGCGGGGGGGCCTGCAGAGGGAGGCGGCGCCGGTAAGGGACAGATCGGGGCCGCGACAGGGTGGCGGGCAAGGCCGGTGGGGGAGGCAGGGCGGGGATGGCAGGGGTGAAGAGCGGGAATAGCATTTTCGTAATTAAAAGTTGACTCGATTTTGACTCGAGTAAAAATAATAATTAATTAAAAATAATTTTTAAAAAGTCCAAAAAATATCATAAAAAATAATACACACAATAATATAAAAATGACATTAATATTTAATTTTTATATATTTATGATATGAGTTGTCAAATTATTATATATGACCGATTTAGACCGATTCAACAATGGAGAACAAGCACACTTGGAAATAGCAGTAGCCACCGGCACCGCGGTGGAAGTGTGTTGAATCAAGAATAGACAGTAAGCGCCTTTATTATAGCTGTTTCATTCTATCTCGCTTATGAAAGGTCAAGCAGATTCAACTGAATCAATTCATTTTTACAATATATTTAACTTGTCGAGAGGATGATGACCCACGGTGGCCATAACTAATTCTATTGTCAGCGACGCGTGATATATTATCACTCTAAAGGATTATACTTGTAAACCTTATCTTTTTCGTCATTCTAAGAATTCTAGCCACAACCATGGTCGCTCCACATTGCACCAACGGATAAAACCATGTGGTTAGCAATGTAGAAGCAGCTTTCTATCGTAGACGAATTCATTAGTCTACCTGGGATAGTAAATAGTAGCTGCTAAGAAACTTGGGAAGATCAGCGCCAACTGAATGTCTCTCTTACACCAGCTTACCACAAACAAATTGCATATTTCAAATACGAATTCTTTTATTCACGATTTTTTGGGTGTTGCCAACAAAAAGAAAGCTCACTCTGCAATTTGCCAGTCAGAGTATTGGATAAATGCCATGCTCATACTTTGTAAAGTTTAACTACGGCATCATATATATATATATTCATAGAAACAAACCAGAAGTATTATAAACTACTATTGAACTTGACTTCATGCTTTATCCAGGTTTTCTGATTACACATTAACTTATGAGTCAAAATCTGTGCCCTAGACAAATTATAAGCAAGCCATATGTGACATATTACATAAACCCGAAGTTTGCAGGTTCATATGCCAAAACTCGCCTGTGCAATCCACAAAACGTACTGGTTCACTCTTTTTCAGTGCCTCCCATGAAACCCACCCTTGTTCCGGGCAAAGAAAGAATTCTTTGGTTTGGGAATTTCATGCAAGTCCATCACTTGTATGGTGCGTTGCTTTTAGCTTCAAGTAAACAGCAAAACTGGGAAGTCAGTACCCATAGATAGGCTTCAAATGTTGTGATAAATGAAAATTAATGTTTTGTAGTTCACCATTTTCTGCCTCTTGGTAATTTTCATGAAGCCGTTTCCTGGCAGATGCTAGCCTTTCCATGTCAATTGTATCTTCCTTTGCTTCATTTGTTCTCTGTAAATAATCATTTATCAAGGCAAAACTACCAACTATATTCACAAGATACAAACAAAAAAATGTTTTTGGTCAGAACATTTAAGTTTAGACATATATTTACCCGTGCGGAGGGAGGTGTTGGTGTGGGTTGCTTTTGCTTTCTCTTTGCCTCTCGACGAGGATCCATAGCTGGCTTGCTCTCAAATTTTGGATTACTTCGCTCAGCACTGATACTTTCTTCACGATTTCCAATATATTGTCACATAGAAACACCAGCCTTGAATGATAAACAAAAGCAGGATAACATCATCCACTTACTAGGATAATATGGTGAATGTGATGGATCCTCCACCTTTAAGCATTAAAAACACAATGATAAAACTCACAATAAGTTAAAGGTGCCAAATTATAGCTAGACAATCAAAATAATAGCCACCCACCCGTCTCCCATTTGGTTGATGCTTGGCCTGAACTTGCTGAGGGGAGTCTCCTTCAGCTGTTACAATTGCTCTCATTAAAACCATTAATAAAGTTTTGGTTATAATTATCTACAAGCTCAGAATTTTAATAAAAATAGGATAAGATGCCCCATGGCTTGAAGCCGAGATGAAGCTCCACCTTGAACCTCAGCTAGACTATCCTATGAGCATACTCAAATGTGTTATAGCTTTCATTATCAGCGCAAGTGAACTAAAATCTAGGAAACTCATCAGAAGTTCATCTTTCTACAGATTCCTTCAAGGCAATTATATAAGAGTTTCTACTTTGTAGAAGGCAGATGACATCATTTTTATGTTTTCTGAATGACCAATTTAAAGTATACGATGCTGTAGTGAGATCGTCACAGACAGTAAAAGAAAGCAGTGAATATGGATCCGATTGATTGACATTGCTTCTTGATCCCGATTCCAACCCAAGGAACCTATCAAATATGATTCAAAATGGAAGCCATGCAAACTGATTGTAGGGTTCAACTTCAGCTCATTTTACTGAATCTCTTATGCATCCGAACCTTCTGCTAAGAAAACAGAATTGAATGTTTAGTTATTTAATTTACCAACAAATGCTTCAGCTGCACCTTCATCGGGGCTAGATGATTTCACCCATTCGTCCACAAGGTCTTTCCATTTCCTGCAAATGAAATGATTAAGTGAGAAACAGATAAACCAAATACCTATATCTTGCGTCCTAAATTCTGATCAGCCATTTGATTGACGTGTTTTCTCAAAAAACACTTTATCAGCATAGGAGTCATCCCCATAAAGGCCCATGACAATTGAAAATAGCATTTTATTTCTGCCCTAGATTGCACAAGGCCGGGCGATATTATGCAAAACATTTCATCTTAAAGACAGGTTTCTAAAATCTGTTAAGGTGGTTGCCTGAAGTTGTTGTGCATTGAAGTCTAAAATAGTTTGTGGAAGCCGCAAATATAAAATCGGCATGCTACTTAACTAATAAAAAAGATTGAAGATACTGGTGCTCAACTATACCTAATAACCTGCTTCACAAGTCGACGAACTTCACCAGATTGGTGCTTCTTCAGACCGTTCAAATGCCTTGCTATATCAGATTCCTAAAATACAAAATTAAAAAAAAACAAGTTACACAACAACAATGACAATAAGGAACAAAGATGCGAAATTTTTACAAGATTTGATGCACTTCATTTTTTTAATATAATTTTGCAATCTACCTTCAAAGCAGTGAATGTTATATTTATACTTCCCAACCTCTCCAAAAGATCTATGAGCGTTTCCTCGGTCTGCAAAACAAGAAATATTTAGGTGGTTATCTTCGAACAAATCTGTTACCAAAAGTGCAACACTTACAGAAATAGACGAATCACCTGATCGGGATCGTCGATCTTCGCTTTAATGGCCAGGATCTTCCGAAGCTCCTTCCCTCCACCTCCTCCTCCTCCTCTTCTTCCTCCTCTATCTCCAACTCCGGCGACTTCGGGGTGCCCAGAGAATCGCCGCCGGCGCCAAATATCCCGCTCACCAGCTCCACATCCACCCCTCCCCCGTCCCCGCCGCCCCTCCCGCAGTTCCGGCAAGGACCGCCGGCATAGAGCCGCTCCACGATCGCGTCCCGCCGCGACTTCAGCTCGGGCCCGAACTCCGCCGCGGCTAGGGAGACGGAGGCGTCGATCAGGTCCCAGACGTCCACGCCGGCGCGCCGTAGCACCGCCCGTACGCCGTCCGAGTCCATCGCCGCCGGCGCCAAAAAGGTGCTTGCTTTATCAACCGCGGGCGAAGAAAGGCCCCGAATTTGTCAACAGCGGGCGACTCTCGGGCCTTCCATGGCTCAAGATCGAACTCCGACAGGATTCCGGGACTGGCGGGGTCGGGTTTGCCGGCGACGGCGGGGCGAGTGGACTTTCCAAAACCGGGATTGTGAATAAGATATCGTTTTCCGTTCCCACTTGTTTTCGCTCACTTCCATCTGAGATGGAAAGCGGGTCCCCCTGGAAAATTTAAAAATAAATAAATAAAAAATAAAAATTTATACCCACAATAATAAATCGGATCCATTTATATATTTATACATAATCCGAACTAATTTTTAATAATACAAAAAACTATTTGAATATAAAGTATGTTCGAATATATTTAAATTAGGTATGAGTCATCTTTTTCTAGAGATATATTATATTTGTTATCCGAATCAGATAAACATTTTAAACATTGTTCGAATTTGATTAGGTCCAAACTCATTCCTAGAATTGATTCACTTGTTTTTATTTGATATTTTTATTTTACATTAAAATAGGAGAGTTTGTTCGGTTAAAGCCCAAGAGATTTTTTCTTTTTATTATAGTCATAAAAAATATGTTACCTAAGTGTAAGTATTTATGAGTTAATAAAATTATCTAGAGCTAGGATTGTGGAGGGGCTCTACCCGGGTGGTCTTTGCCGGAACTTAAATTCTTTACCTTGGAAAAAAAAATTATCACGAGCATACACTCATTTTGCATGCAATTAATCAGATTACATTATTAAGATAAAAATAGATATAAATTTTAAAAGAACTTCAATGGTAGGCCGGAGTTTAATTCTTTGTTTAGCCACACCATTGTTAATCTGCTTGTCAAATTTCCGTCCTTGGTAGCGATTACTTTTTTTGAAACATTAGTTGCCACTTCAAAAAGCTCTTTCAATTATCTACATAGAAAATTCACATTTTTGTGGCATTTCAAAGTGTGGGTTCTTCGAAAAGCTAATAGCAATAAGGAAATTTGAGGCTAATGCTTATATTTTTTGTTTGGTGTGCAGTCAAGAGGATAAGCAGAGCAAGTCTGAAATAAAGATAATGATTTAGGTATCAATCTAATTCATGTGCCCACCTACACAGACATTGACAAAGGATGTGGGGAGTGACTTCATCCTTGTCTATTCGGTACAGAGTTGATATACGTACCCCGACCACAAGTTAGATAGGGACGAGAGTGGAATCTACGCAACACAAAACATGTTTTGCCCCTTGAGATCGCTTCATCAACACTTTGCTCGACCATCCAATCCATGGCTGATGGCTCAATACATCCCATTAGAATAGGTACCATTCAATTTTGATGGTGTTCAAGACTGCTTCAAGACTAAGCTATAGCGAATTCTAAATTACAATATTGGTCCCATTAGATGCAACTTTTAATGGCTGCTTTCTTGTGATTTGCCCTTAGGTTGCTCTTTTTCCGACAAGCTAACATCTTATTTTCTCAGGGATGGTAGCATAATCGTTGGCTAGTCCATAATACGCGGCAACCGAAATCCCACCAAAAAAGCTGCTGGACATCAGCAGCGTCGGCCATGACTCATGAGGAGCTATCTATGCTTCAATGCAATAGTTTGAGTTTGACCCAGCAAGATTGGAGATCCAGACCAGAAAACTGAGTAATTTTCGCGGGTAACTGTTTTCTTCCAAGTTAGTATTTTCGATGCATGGCCATATTTTAGTAAAAATTGACTTAGATGCGCATGCAAGCCGCGTGGTTTTGAGGAGAGAAAATTTTCAACACTAGTATGTTAAGAAAGTTGCTGTAACCGTCTCGCAAATTATGTCATGATTATAGTCATACATTTATTTAGTGTTAAGCATAAAAAAATTTGTTGTTTATGATATAAAGTCATCTGCTATTCATCTTAAAAATGGAGCAAGTTCCACATATTATCAACTCACCCACTACTTATATACCTAACAAGTTTGTTAGGCTTGGCTTTTGGCATGTGCCATCTTTTATTGTGCATCTGCATCTCATGTAATCAAACTCAAAAGAAAGAACAGAAAAAAGTTCGTTCAAGAAGTAATAGTCCGAGACGAAAGGCTAGCAAAGGGCTAAGCACGCCATGAATCCTGCAAAAGCTCCCACATTGTTCAAAAGAAAACACGCCAAATAATCTTACTCTTAAAAACCTGTTCTCCATCCAAATATCACTGCCACAAGAATGCGCAATCGCAAATTCTACACAGATTACAATTATTCCATTGGAGGTGTTGAATTAACATACACTAGCCACCACCAAAGTTTTCCGCATCTGTTGGCAAAACATAACAACCACTAGATAGGATAAATTTCCAATGGGGTGAGCTGTTTTTTTCTGCTAAAAAAACTATTTCAGTGCACTTGATGGAGAATACAGCCGCCATCTTTACAAGCACTTGGCACCTGGTAAGCACTATAACTGTAGAACAAATTGCATGAAGAGGTTTTGGACTCCTGTCAGTCAAAATCAGTGCACTTACATGTAAAATTTCTACTGGAGGCCTTTAGGGAAGCCGATTTGGAGATCGTCCAGTGAGCAGCAATCGTGAATGGCGAGGCTGTGTTCATTTGCCAAATGCAAGAGGCATATAAAGCACAGGTGGGGCGAGATATCGGTCAATGCAGCAGCCGTGCAGTCCATGGGAAATTCTTCCAGGAGCTGGTGGAATGAAATGCTCTTGTCACAACCCTAATATTTCATACGAGAGAAAATCAGGCCGCCAATTACTTGATAACATACACAAAGCAGTACTTATAAATGCAAATATAAACAAAGTTCTATAAACTCAAACTGAATATCTATGTTAAGAAACAAAACTACTTTATCAATGTACTGACAATGCTCGTAAAGCCTACAATTTAATCCAAACCCCAACGAAGACAAACTCATCCTGCCATCTAACACAAATTAGTAATGTTTTTAATCTTGGAGCAGATGAGACATGGAACCGCTAAAGCATAAATTTAATACCCTGACCAAGAGTAAAATTAGTATTTAGCAAACAAATGAAAGAATACCATGTACTACACATCTATTGTATAAAAAATGACTTTGAAAGATAACGTTGCCGTATCAAGCTTTTGAACAGAATCCTGCATGCGTCTCCATAAAGTTTCCTTAAGAGCGTGAAAATCAACTTGTTTAGATGCCTTATCATATTGGACTTCAATCTTCTTTACCTGCAGCTAAGTCTTGTTCGCCTTAACAATAAAGCTATTACACATTCGTAAAACTAGAAGCCATAAACATCCAGCATGACAAACACAAGCAAAATTGTCAGTTTCATAGAACATTTAATCACTGACCACTCGTGGTTGAGAGACAAGATTATTAGAATCATCATCATCATTATGACCCCATCCTTCATCAAATTGATCATTTTCACTGTCCCATGATCTAACTGGATCGTTGATATCATCCTCATCTACATTTTCACCTGAACAAATAAACAATAGCAACACATAAAAATGTGGAAAAGCCCAAACGTTAGATACATCCAACAGCGAAGAAAGGGTAAAGTAGCAGAATAAATGCATGCAAAGTGGCTGATGACTTCGTTAAGCTTTTAACACAGAAGTCATTGTTTATACAAATTTCTTTCCATTAATTATCCTGGCAAGTTATATTTTCTCACAACAACCATACCATAAATATTCCACAAATAATATTCTCGGTTAGCTACTTTAAAAAATACAAACTTTGATTTTAAGGGACCAAAAACTTGCCCAACAAGGGAAACAAAATTACTAAACGAAAATCTGTATTTATACTTTCAAATGACTTTTTGTTTGCTCTTTGGCAGGCACTGGAAATAATAAACACATTAAGCTCAGCCTCCCAAAACCATCGTCTGTGAAGTAAGTACGCCAGAATTATAAAAATACTTACCATCACATCCTCAAGTAGAAAAATCTTCGTCAAATTCTCTGGTTGATAGTGGCAATCTTCAGGAAGTAAAGTATTACATAAATGCCTGCTTTTTGGAAGTAGACAAAATTTTCTTATTCTTCGTAGGCGCAAGTACTTCTTGCACTCCCCTTTTATTTGCCCGCCCAAATTCAATGTCGGATAATGCCTTCTTTGCATTTTTTGGCTTCTTAGCCGTCATTTGATTTTCACTTTCTGACAGTGAAACATGTTCTGAATCTGCAAAACACTGTTTGACGTTTAAGGAAAAGTTTGCTCAAAATCATCTCTTTGAAACGTGAAACTTATAATTAAAATTGAACTACTGTTATTAACCTTTAGCTTTCCGATACTTCCAATGATCAGGACCAGCCCATGCATTTTTTTAACTAAGTCCCAAGCCCAAATACAAAAAGTCAGCAACATTTTCTAATAGTCCTTGAGCATTAAAATTATGGGCTACATAACTGGTTTCTTCCTACAAAACAGAACTAGCGAGTTAGAGCAGTCAATAATGTGTTTCAGCCATTTAAAAAGTCAATAAGGTGAGTCCAGGAGGCCTGACATTTTCACAACTCTCATTGGCATCGTCAGGTTCATAAAAACCTGAAAAGTTCTAGTCCATGAATGTTGTGCTCTCATCCACATCAGCTGGGGCCTCATGATCAAAGGAATGGGATGCATGATCATCAAAAACATCATCTTCCAACTCAGGTTGGTTATCGTGGCAAGAACTTTGAGCTGCTACACTCTGATAATCTAACAAATAGGATGGCCTCTGATTGGCTTCGTTAAATCGATTTACTATATCTCTCAAAGTTGGCGAAATATCAATCGTTTTGGGCATATGTGTTATCATCTGCTCAGCACAATCTGTTTTTGAATAATTAAATCTTAGCTTGGAGAAGTTAAAAAATGACATTTTAACAGAACCAAACATGAGAAAATGGCACCTTTTGCGAAAGATATATCAATCACCTCCTCTGCTTCAGTTTCTTCTGTACTGGATGATCTATTTCCCAGCCTTTCCATTTAGTCAAAGAGAACTGCAGCCGCATAAACCCCAAGATTATTCAAGAGGAGACCCTTAGCTCCACCTATATCAAATAGCGCTGATGTTTATTTATATAGGGGATCTACTATAAAGGCCACTGAATAAAGAAAGATATCAATATAAAAAACCGTATTAACGTAACCAAGTAGGAAGAAGCAATAAAACAACTATTACCATTATGGAGATGGTACCACCAAACTTCTTCACATTAAGGGCTTCAAAAGATGATTCCAATGTAGACAATGGTGACACCTGCATAAATTGAACCATGTCAAAAGAACACACACAGCATTAAATGTTTACCAAAATTCCAACTTCTGACAAACCTTTTTCTCTAGGTCTTTCTTAGACTTTACATCCTCTTGCTCATCATTTGCTTCGTCTCTTGAATCGGTCCACCATAAGAAATGATGTTTATATTTGAGCAAAATCAAGAGTGACTATTTGTTGTCACCCATAAGAGTTTGAACTGAGGTAAATTAGTATGACAAAAATATTGCTCCATTAAGCCAGATATCCCTGTCCAAAGATTGTTCTCCAACCAATCTCATGGCAGAATCCATGAATAATATCAATCACAAGTGCGGAGCACTTAAGGACATGACTACCAAAACTACAGATAGTGCACCAACTACGTATTTATGTTTTATGCTACATCATAAACGCAATAGCTTAACTAGTTCAGACATGTACATTATGCATAACATAGGAATCAAATGGAAAATATTATCCACTAAAAATTAGAAGGCTAGGCTTGGGGGGGGGGAAGAGGAGGGGAGAAAGATTCCAAATTTTGGCCTTACGTACTAGTTAAGCACTATCATATACCAGCACTTACAAATATAACTGATAAATCACCTAACAAACGCACAATAATATTTCATTACTTTCCCATTAAACACCAACACCCATTCAACGCATTGCTTTTCATATCAATTGCTTCAAACAAGATGCATATACTATAGAAACTCAGCAAGCAATAAAAAAACAGTACCTCCACCACCCGCCCTATTGACCCCGCCAAGCACTTTGTAAGCCTCTGAATGCGCCGAGTCCACGCGCGGTGAGTATATCTTGATTCCAGCTCCAAGCGTGCAACTTGCCTAAGCATCACACACCCCGCATTTATTTTTCACCTCCATACCACCTTCCAAATTCTAGTAAACAACAATATCAAAACACATACAAAAACAGTTTTACCTTCTGAAAATTAGTCTTGGCATTTTCCTCAACCTAAACCTTGATAATTTCACTGAGATGGTCGATCAAACTAAGCTCCCATGTATTCTTCTGCTTAATTTTCTGCCCACCCCCAACACAAAAAACCCAACCATCACCAACCACCAACAAAACCGCTAGATTTCAAAATTTCACCAACAAAAACTCGAAAAAATTCAGCAAAAAACCCACATTTTCGCTTGCGAGTTTGATGCAGTTCTGGAACAGTTCGGAAATCTGCTCCTTGTTCAACAGATCCGACGGGTCAGTCGGCGGCGACGCGGTGGACTTCCGACGGCTGGCAGCCGCCTGCGCCGCCTGGTCATCATTGGAGCCGGAGGAAGAAAGGGCTGGTGGGGGACTGCAGGCGAAGGGACGCCATGACGGACATCTTCGGCAACGCAAAGTCCCCCATCCCTTCCCCTTCTTCTTCGACCCCAACAACCACCCCAAAAAAATTGGAAAAAAAACACAGAAAGGTGGGATCTTTGCAGCGATTTGATGCAGAAAAACTTGAAAATTTGGGGGAGAGATTGGAGAAGATGATCCAAGGATCAACAGAAATGGCGGCTTTTTGTATTTTTCGTATCCCTCCCATTTTCAAGGGTAGAGTGGGCAATAGAAAAATTTCCCGCCCATTTTTTCCCAATTTGTCATTGACGGGATTTTAATCTCGAGGATTAGAACTCAAAGGAGGTTTAATTCATGTTTACTTTAGTCCATTCATATCATTTTTTTCTTCATGTTTTTATCATTAGATACAGAGCATGGTCTGATTTGAAACTGCACACAGTTTACTGCTTAAAAAATGTGGTTTGAAACCATGCTAATTCTTATTTAAATCGTGTATCTCTGTCATTTGTAATTTATCATTCTAATGTCTAATATGAATCAAATAATAATGTTACTTTATATATAAACAAGTAAGTCGTTTTGTACACTTCTACCCGTGATAGGGTATTCAATTGCTCCTACACTCTCTTATAATTATTTTAGTCCAAACATTAAATTAAAATTATGTTAACTACCTGGCTTAATTTATTATACAAATTACCGAAATCAATGATTGGATCATGTTAAATAAAAATACATTTTTTTTAGTTTGAAATAATAATAATAAGTCCGGTTGATCCGAAAATCTATATATTTCTTGTTATTCCACACTTTCCTTCACTATTTTATCCCATAATATCCGATCCAATTCGATCCGACGAGAAGGGCCTCGTTATCATAGCCGGTTTTGACCGTGTCCGTGTGAATTTATTTTATATTCGGACAAAACGAGGAGGTCAAAAGAGTCCAACGACTACCGCCATTTTATCATATCCAATTTCTGCCCTCGCCGCCTCCGTCCCTCTCGTCCTCCTCGCCGGAGTCCACCCATCGCCGCCGCAGCCGCCGACTCGATATGGCGCTTTCTACCTCCTCCTCGGCCGTCGCCGCCGGCTCTTCCGTCGGTTTGTACCGTAAAGTTCCGTCCTTTCCACCTAATCTCGCCGCTTCGGCCTCCCTCACGTCCCCCTCTTCCCCCGCCGTTTACCTGCCGGCCGGCTTGTCTTGTCAACTTCTTCCCGCCGTGGTTACTCCACCAGGGTGAGATTTTACATGCTTGGCGGTTTTCGTTCTTTGTTTGTCCGTGAGTGCTGAAACTTGTTGAATATGAGCGGCTGGGCATTGGATTGTGTATTGTAATACTGTCAGACAATGATAAACGAGGGAATTGGATGGTTTAATTATTGTTCCTTTGGATGATAATGTGTTCAGCCAATCGGAAATTTGCCAAATTTGGAGCCGTTGTTGGTGCAATTTTAAGTTGATTGTTAAAATTTGAGCTCTAGTGTTAGTTTGAGGATTGGTATGACTGTTTCAAGACTACTCTGTTCACATTTTTTCATTACAATTATCTGATTTGTTGCTAAATTTCAGAATCCGTTTTACACTAAATGGTGGCCACTTACCTATATTTTCTGCATTTTTGGATCATTCTTTACTCCTTATAGGTTCAAGCCACGAAGCAGTCATTTTCTTCGTTTGATGAGCTTTTAGCAAATTCAGAGAAGCCAGTGTTGGTTGATTTTTATGCGACTTGGTAAGTCAGCCTGGTAGCATTTTGGGGGAAAAAGATAGTTATACGCATATACGTTTTAGCACCTTTAGACGCATAGTGTTTTAAAACTGTATTTTTGTCTAGGATTCTGCGAAGGCTTCAATTTAATTTCATTGTTCAGCGACAACATTTTTTCACTTTTTCTGGCGGGTTGTCCCCGAGTTCTTACATTCTATTAGTTATTATCATCAGCTGCTTTGTTATGATCGAATATATGCTACTTCTCAGGTGTGGCCCTTGCCAATTCATGGGTCCTATTTTGGATGAAGTTGGTGCAGCACTGAAAGATACAATTCAAGTCGTGAAAATTGACACTGAAAAGTATCCGAGTATTGCAAATCAGTTTAACATTGAGGCATTGCCCACATTCATCATCTTTAGGAATGGGAAGCCTTGTGATCGTTTTGTAAGTTACATGATCTTCTAAATCTGATAAAATGATGCTAATGCTTCGACCTATTTTAGTTTTATGACACTTGAGGAGTTTTCAAGACACATGATTGTTTTGTGTTCTTCTTTGTATCCAGGAAGGGGCTTTGCCTGCTGACCAACTAATCCAACGCATTCAGAGAGCTTTAAAAGATTCTTAGAAAAAAACCCTTGGTGAGCCTTCTTCTCTTTGCTCCTTTCCTTGCATATGTACCTTTGATGTTTTTACATTTATCCCAACCTTTTCATTTGGAGCTTAAGTTGGTGATAAATAAAGGAGTCCTGCTGAAAGTTTTTTATAAGAGATGCTAGTCTGAGAGATTGATATCAATGCCACGAAATTTCTTGTCTGGCTTATTGACCGATGTTAGTTACATTCTTTTCTTTCAGATTAATGCAGACTGAAGTGAAAGACAAGAATGCCTATTGCTCACAGTTACCCTTTACTGTTCAGTTGTACTTGTTCCATCTCCATCACATTTGGAGAGTATGTTGTACTTACTCCTAATCTTTTGCTCGATAATTTTCTCACTGTCAAAGTGGTTACTGTCTTTGATTCTGGTACGTAAACATTAAGGAAATAGGAGCAAAACGGTTGTTTCACAATTTAGCCTGCTATGCTTATTGCTGCTGATGTGCGGTCAATAAATTGAAATCTTCTCATCTGCTTCTTTCTATGAGATCTGCTTATCCCATGTACGTAGTCTTTGTTCTCGGCAAATTAGCTAGTTTTACAGTTGGTAGAACCTTTTTTTATTGGTTTCGTGATGATAGGCCCCTTTATCATACTTGGTTGTTTGTTAAACTGCTTAGTTTTAAATTCTAGGTTCCCTGATAATATGTATGCTATTATGTGTACGTACTCAAATGTCAAACAAACATTAACAGAAAACAAATGGATTTGATGAAAAAATATAGAAAACATATCGATTTGATGGAAAAAAGAACCTCAGTTCAAAAAATTGGGAAAAGAAAACTTCCTCAATACATATCACTGTCATAATATTAACGCAATATAGTTTGTTGCATCCAATGTACTTTATACCCATCCCGCTCTCTCTTCCTTACTTAGTGCAAGAGTAAAACCACTAGTATCGTGGAAGGAGCCTGATCAAGTTTATTACAGTTCAATTGTGAGGGAGGATGTGAGGCTTTGCCCTGTATGGGCTTGGATGTCTGGTAATATTTACAGACCTTTTCATTACCATTTCAAGGCATGCCCCCATGATCTGAGGTAGAACATGGCAAGGATCTGCATAGGTTCTGATGGTCATGTTCCAGCACTCGTTGCCAAGTCGGGTTAGGTTCTGGCAGCAACCGGGATCATTAACGAGGCCGGAATTATCAAAGGCATTTTGCAGCTTCAGGGCGCAGTCGTCTCCCATCCTCTTCGAGCAGTTTGCCCACTTCTCCAGCATTATTTCAGCTTGCTTGTCATCCGTCCACTTTTCCAATGGCGGTGGTGGTGCTGTTGCTGTGATTGCCCTAGTCGGGATGGCCATTGCCAAGCATGCTATGAGTAAAGAGGTGGCTAGGAAGACTTGGAAAAACTTGCTCATTTTAACATGAAACGTTCTCATTTCTAGCTTGCGTTGTTGTTGGCTATTCGGGAATCGGATATGAGGTTTATAAAGGATAAATGCTTGGATAACTGAAACGTTTTTGTGTTAAATTAACAATTAACCACCAAAACTCAATACCCATTTCAGTTCATTCAAGAACTAAGTGAAGGCTTTTAAGTACTAATTCTTATCCATTGGCTAAAGCAAGCAGTAACTTCGAAAGCATTCACTCTCTTTATCTCTTCCATTATATTTAACTTCAACCGGTCAAACTCACTAACAAAAATAAGTGCCATTATTTAACACCTTGGTATAGATACCGACCATACCCAACCAATTCCTCCAACAAGCCGACATCACCAAAAACACCCGGCCGGGAGGAGGTACGCCCATGGCCAAGTTTCTGGCCTTGTTCCTTCTCATGGCCTTGCTCATTGCCACCCTGGCCGAGGACCCGATCAGTAGCTCCGCCAATGCGCTAGAGACCCTGGCCAACTTGGCCGATGCACCGGAGATCGAGATTGTACGAGTTCACGCCGGAAGAGACCCCTGGCTCGCCGGTCTCCGTCTGCCTCACCAAGCTGACCTATGACTGTGCTGAGCAGATAAACATTGCCACTGTGGGCAAGGCGCTCAACTTGACGGTGCCATGTTGCAACCTTGCTATTAGGATAGGAAAAACATGCTGGGACGACATTTTGAACGAGCCCACGGACGACCCTTGCCACTTCTTCCACTATGTCATGGCACACTGCCTCAAGCTCACCAAGACTAAGAACAAGGAGCTATTTGAATTCCATTATAACCAGAGGAAGCCTTGCATGGAGAAGGAAGCTTTAGAGGTATTGGAGAAGACCAGGGCTGGTCATGTTCAAGAAGACGAAATTGAAGCCGGTGAAGGACTTTGATGCCGCATGGTAGTTGTTCCAGGCTATCAGAGTTGAAACTATTTACTAAAGTATTCTAGTCTCATGCATATTAATAAACGCTAGTTTTCACAATTTCGGTGTTGCTTGGCCTCAGAAGTGATCTGTATATAGATGAGGCAAACATGTTGACTTGAAATTAAATTAGTGTTTATATAATCTTCAATTTGAAGATAGGAGAGGCTTGATTAATGATCAGATGTGCATTCTACATAACATTTCCCCAGATTGAACTATTGATTTGGTGGTTGTTAAACATAAAAATTAGATGTTATTTTAGGTTTTTGATCGCTAGTTTCAATCGTGGTGTTATATGTATTTAGTTGTCAAGGAGTGGCAAGCATGCTCTCTCAAGGAAAAACTAAAATTTATGAAGTATGTGCATGATCATGCCATGAAAACTTTGAAGAATTCAATACACTGGATAGATGACAAATCAAATCAAATTAATCCTGGCCAAAAAGAGTGATCAAGAATGAACAATTAATTAATATGTTCACGGCATGTATAGAAGAATGCAACTCTTGACTTTTAATTTTTTGCATTTCATTTTTTCCCTTTGATGCTACTCGCGACCTAATCTACATCTATTTGTGGACTCCACCTGATAATATTTTGTATCTTCAATATCATCTTAGTTGTTTAAATATTAATGTTTTCGGTTTCAAGATGGAGAGTTCATATATAGCCAGCGCTACATTTACATCACCTCATTATGAATTGATTGTGTTAACGTGCCCGAGACTCTGAGAACACAGTAGAACGAGTCATTCAGAGCTGGTACAGCTCAAATCGAGACGGATCATATAGCACCATACAAGGCAGAGATGGACCCTTGTTGATGATGAACACAACCTGCGCACAATTTAATATCTTGAAGATGTGGTTATAACATATTGCTGCTTAATCAAAGTGGGTAATGCGAAAGCGTGGCAGATATTTCACGGTATCATCTTCTTGCCGACACTTCAATTTTCAGGGAGTAGTTGATCACCTCCTCAAATCTCCTTGTCATCACATGCGTCACGAGAAGACCATTTTTTCCCCCCTAAAGCAGAAGATCCATCTTAAATCTTTAAGATAGTGCGCGTTGATTTCTTCTACACTTGGCCAATCAAGTAGAAGCTCATGAATTATTGTTGGAAATATTCATGTGGATTAGACAACATCTTTTTCTTTCTCATCTACCTATTTCTAGATAATTGAGATTGGAGTTACGATTTTTTTCCCAAAAAATTGAACTCCTTCAATATTCGTGTTCATGCTCTATTGCTGTCGTATTATCAAGCTGATAAATGAAGACGGTGGCGCAGCGTGACCATGTCCGGCCAGGAAAATTTTGTCTTTATATTCTCATGAAAAACATTAATAAAAATAATCAAAAGCATGGTTGGCATACGAAATTGCTGTATAATAGAGCTTAATATAAGTGTCCAAATCATGTATACCACTTGGAATTTGGATAATATATACATGTATACATTGTATGCATTATCTCCACAAGTTTGAGGGACAAGACAAGCTCACACAGAGATGATACTTTTGCATTAATTATATTGCCATTGGAATCCCATGTCCACCCTCGAATCGCCGCCGCCCATCTCACCACTTGGCGTCTCCCCGTCCGCCTATAAATACCCTAATCCAATCTTGTATTGTACATCACATTTTTCTACACTTCACATTGTCTCTAGTGTTCTTGCCATTAGATCATATAGTAGTCAAGCTTGTGGATCTCTAATGTCGGAGGGGAAGCACCACCACTTGTTCCACCACCACAAAGAAGAGGGCCAGCAGGTCGACGACAGTGGTGCCTGTGTTGAAGAGACACACGACTATGAGAAGGAGATGAAGCACCACAAGCACAAGGAGCATCTTGGTGAACTCGGCGCCGTGGCCGCCGGCGCTTTTGCTTTGGTGATCAATATTTTATGCATCATTTTTTTAATATAATCTCCGGTTTAATCGTATTAAATTGTAAAAGCTAGATATAATTAAGGACGTTGACTAAAAATTTCCAGAACTCCACCCCCTACTCGAAGGAACGAACTGCACCTCACAGACAAACACGTGTCGCAGTTAATTAAATTTGATTAGATTAAACCGATTAAATATGACATTATTGACTTTCACCATAGAAGTGCTATCAATTATCATCTCAATTACACCTAGAAATTTACGTGGTTGGATTTGATCTTCTCAGCATGAGAAGCACAAGGCTAAGAAAGATCCGGAGAACGCTCACAAGCACAAGATTCAGGAGGAAATTGCAGCGACGTTGGCGGTGGGATCCGGCGGGTTTGCCTTCCATGAGCGCCACGAGAAGAAGGATGCCAAGGAGGAGAAGAAAGCAGAAGAGGGCACACCACCATCGTCACTTCTAATTGATATTGCTTGCAGGTCTTTGTGTGGAGTTGTGTGAGAGATATATGAGTTTGCTTTCATGGGTTTGTGCTGCTAATAATAAGAGTTGTTTTGTGATCCTTGTGATTGAGGCTGTCTACCCTCAATTTCCTCCTCCATATTGTGATATTTGAGTACAGCTGTTGTAATTTACGTGTGTTTTTAATTTTATGTTAATCGATCGAGTTTAATGTTTGACATTTAAAAAAAATATGAACCATCTACGATTCATGAAGGAATTAACCTATATTATTATTACTTTTTGCATAGGAAAGCTTACCACTCGTCGCACGTCGATTATTTAATAAGGGTTTTGACCTTTGCCTTGTATTAATTAAAAACTTTATATACATGACCTACACTTTGACCTTATTACATTCATTAAGAGACTTATATGCATGAACGTCATATAACCCATATGAGCCACATCTTTTATTTACAGGAATTTAGTGTGTCAGATTATTTAAAGTTCATATAAATAATTAAATAATAAAAGACAATTATAAAATTTTAATTCAATTTAATATTTTTAACCATTTTATCTTAATTATCAAAACAATTATAATAAAAATTAATTTTAAAATATCTACTAACTAGTACATATTTTAAAAAAGTGTAAAAATAAATTATATTGATGTAAAAAAATTTACTCTAATTTTTCATACATATAAAATTTATTTTGTGGGATTCATTAAAATTATGTAAAATTAAATATGTAATTCATATAAGTTATATAGGTGCAACTCACTCTAATTTTCCCATCTATTAATTAATGTGCATAACTTTTGAAAAAAATATTTAAGTAGGATTGAAGTCTATATATATATATAATTGTTAAATAATAATTTTACGGAATCGGGAAGGTATACAGTTTGAATAATTACATCTGCCCATATTAACTAAAAACATAATTAAAATTCAATTTTTTCGATATTCAACTTCTATTTTCTTTCTTTCGAATTAAGGTTATGGACTCAGATCCTATTTGATCATTTATTTGTTTATAAAATATAATATAAAGACTATAATATTAAGGCTCTAATCGTAGCTCATACCTTATTAGGCGTTTTTTAACTTAAAATGAAGTCTCACCATTAACTATACCAAAGCTCAAATGGTAACAAAAAACAAAAACTCAACCCAATCCACAATGATCTAATTGTCCGAATAAGAACCAATTGTGGCAAGTGAACCGACCGACGACCGACTCCGAGTCCGAGCCCGAGGTTAAGGGCGTTTCCGTACTTTCATGTCCAAGCAAGCCATTGTCTTCCTCGCAGTATCAGTCCTAGGGTTTCAGAACCCCGCCGGTGGGAAGCTGGCCAGGTCTGTCCCCCATTTTTCTTCTATTTTATGCTTATCATTCATGTGTTGAACTTCATGTATGCTCGGCTCTGTTTAGGATTCAGATTTTTTTCTTTTTCTGGTAAACTGTGTGTTGGAATGATCAGCTATGAAACTATGCTGCATTAGAAATTTGGTTTTTGATGGAGTGGTTGTTTTGGTTTGGACGATAAAAGGCGGTAAAAAGTGGGATCGTTGGTGGTTTGAAACATGAATTATGCTTGCCCCCTGGCCTGTGACTAGTTTGATTCTGCCTTTGGTTGTGGATTATGGGATGTGAATATTCACCTCTTGCATCCTTTTCACTAAATGCTGCTCGTTGACGAAATTGCCAGTTGAAATTGTTTCTATGATTAATACGGGGGCTAGGAGGTTTTTGAGTTATAATATGTGTCTATTTGGTCTCTAATAGACGGGCTAAGAGGCATTTGAGTAATAAGTATGGTAAATAATGCAAGGTTTAAGGGGGATATGAGTTGTAGTATGGTTGATAATACAAAGCCTGAGAGGTTTTTGAGTTATTGTATAGTAAATAATGCGAGGCTTAAGAGGTATTTGAGTTGCAGCTTATGGTTAATAATACAAGGCCTAAGAGTTACTTATTGTACGCTGGGATGTATTTGTTGTCTCGTCTGCAGGCTTTTTGCGAATTTCTAGAGATTTATTTGTTTGTCAGTTTTTAATTCTCATTGTGTGTTAAACACATTTTTTTGTTCTCTTTTTGTTTTATCCTATCAAATGTTGCCTTTTTTTAATGGTTGATGGTGGGTCTGTTATTGATCGATTAGCCTCTTATCTGTATGTTCTTATTCCTCTAGGTAAGGAGGAAAAGGATGTCTCACCGGAAGTTTGAGCACCCCAAGCATGGGTTGCTGGGATTTCTTCCAAGGAAAAGTGCTTCACGTCATAGGGTAAAAGGTAGTTGAGAGGCTTACACTTTCTCATTTCATGATGGATTCTAATTTTACCTCTCAGTTTTAAATTTTTGAGGAGCTTCTATATTTCTTTTTCTTACTTCTAAATTATGTTTTTGTGCGTTTGTTCTGTAAGCTGATGTTTTGAATTTATTGAGAAACTAATCTACTTGTTGATGGCGTCTATTGATCAGTGAAATCATTTCCCAAGGATGACACATCTAAACCTCCAAGGCTTACTGCCTTCCTCGGCTACAAGGCCGGAATGACTCACATTGTGAGAGAAGTTGAAAACCCGGATCCAGTGAGTATTATATGTTTTTTTTTCAATGATGATAAATTCCACAAGGTTTTATTTGTTTATTTACTTCGTTTTGGGTCTGTTTGTGTCCAAAATTGTGGATTTTTTTTAAAAAGGATGAAGTTGTCCTCTATTCACATATAAAATACCAATTTGTGCGGAGCTTGACAAGAAGGATACTTGTGAAGCCATCACTATCATTGAAATTCCTCCCATTATTGTGGTTGCAGTTGTTGGTTATGTGAAAACTCCAAATGGCCTTCATTCGTTGAACACTGCTTGGGCCCAGCATTTGAGCAAGGAGGTGAGGAGGAGATTTTACAAAAACTGGTGCAAGTCTAAGAAGAAAGCATTTACAAAATATTCCAAAAAAGTATGAGTCCGAAGATGGAAAGAAAGAAATCTCTGCTTTACTAGAGAAGTTGAAGAAATATTCTACTATTATTCGTGTCTTGGCTCATACCCAGGTGCCTTTTCTACACTGGAAATAATCTTGTGACTTGGGGTTGGCCTTTATTGTTTTCTATTTTCTGATTATTGTGTAAATGGTGTGAATATTTGGTTGCAAACACGGCATCCATTCATAATTCGTCTTGTTTTTGGAGAATGGAGAATGTTTACTTCTGATGTTCTCCGTTTGGCAGATTAAAAAATGAAGGGCTTGAAGCAGAAGAAGGCACACCTCATGGAAATACAGGTTAATGGTGGATCTGTTGCACAAAAGTGGATTTTGCGTACAATCTATTCAAGAAGCAGGTCCCTGTGGATGCTATTTTCCAGAAGGATAAAATGATTAGGTGTCGCCAAGGGAAAAGGATATGAAGGTGTCGTTACTCGTTGGGGTGTTACCCGTCTTCCTCACAATGCCCATAGGGGGTTGCATAAAGTGGCGTGCATAGAAGCATGGCATCCTCCTAGGGTTTCTTACACTGTTGCTAGGGCTCGTCAAAATGGGTATCGCCACAGAACTGAGATGAACAAGAAGATTTACAAGCTGGGCAAGGCAGGGCAGTAATCTCACACTGCCATCCCTGATTTTGACAGGTAATTTTCTCATTCTCTCATCATACTTTACTTGATTAACATGGTTGACCTCTAGCCTATTGTCCTTTTGCCCAGTTTTTTTTTGGTTTTGACTTTAGTAATTGGTCGTTTGTTAATATAGCTCCCAAATTGCTAAAGCTATGCGGTTCGAACTGTAGTTTCTCAGACCGTTCTTGCTAATTATTATCCAGGTTTGACTGTTTAGAACTGAGAAGGACATCACTCCCATGGGAGAGTTTCCACACTATGGCTTGGTGAAGGACGACTTTATCACGATAAGGGGATGCTGTTTTGGGCCTAAGGAAGGAGTCGTCACTCTCGGCCAATTCATGCTTAAACAGACTTCTCGGGTTGCTGTGGAGGAGATTAAGCTCAAATTTACCGACACATCATTTACGTTTGGATATGGACGATTCCAGACCGCGCAGGAGAAGCAGAAGTTTTATGGGAAGCTCAAGGCTTAAGAAAGTGTTGCAGCTTCGCACCATTAATTTAAGATTTTGTGACGGGGTACTGTGCGTTGTTAATGGCACTTTGATTTTATTATTCAAGATAAGCTATCTACATTCTTATTTCAAGGGCTATCAAGAACTAGACTCTGAGTTACAGAATGTTCGCATTTTTATGTTCTCTTTTTCTATTTTTTCCACAAAGCACAAAAACTAGACTTAAGAGTTGGGACCCAGGATAACGGAAAATGACGAAGATCTTAAGAAGAATCATGGGAGATTTTAAGGGACAAGCGTAGACAAATGCAACTCGTATCCCTAAAAACTGCTTCTGTATCCACATCATAATATCCTTGTATGATTTTACATGCTTCTGCTTTGTTCATGGGCTAGGTCAAAGTACCGGTTTCTACAAAGAATGATGATACAAATTCATGTACAAATATCGAAAACAATGTGACCAAGCCAATGAACCAAGAGCATAGACTAAGCCGACCAAAGAAAAAGTGACGACCTATTAACCAACAAATATTGCCAAACCCACCTAATCAATGAAATGAAACCTATAAAAGGGCTCGCTAGAAAAAATATTTATATCAGTCCCACTATAGGAAAGACTATGTAACATTTATCAGCCCTTGTCTTGAGCACCGTGATCTTGACACATGCAATCTGGAATTGGGAAGGTATAAAGAGATTTAGAAGGTTTTCTTACTTCAAAACCTTTAGAATCACTATGACCAAGCATTTCTTTCATTTGATGATTGAAAGTGTCCCACCTGCAAAGAAAACATTGTGATTCGTACCAAATTTAGTTGACCGCACAATCTCAAAGAATTCTACCGTTCAAGGGATGTGAAAAATGACTGAAGGACGAAGGCAAAAAGTAACTTAATGATAAACATTAACAACGAAGTGAACATACTTGACTCTGGGATTATCAAACAACATCGCTAGCTTCCTCTTGTCTGGTCGTAATGTCTTCGCATGTCCTCCGTAGAGGTAGCGCCTGTGACCCATCAGAAAGTGAGGGAAGTTGCCTCCTTGTGTTGTAACAAATACTTCGCTGTGAAGGCACACAGTATAATCAAGAGCAGCCAACCTCGATGAATGACCCTGCATTAGAAATTAAAAAGATATATAAGATGAGCCTACTTGCAGTTACAGAAAACTTGCAAATGAAGAATCCCACGAGAACCTTAAATGGCACAAGTTCATCTGCAGAAGCTATACTCTCTTTTGTTTCAAGAAATGGAAAGAGCTGGCGCAGAGGAGCCATATACTTTTCAGCTCTATAAATTTTTCCGGCAGCAACATATATTGTAGTCATATTGTCAAAACCCATGCCTCTAAGCATCATACCAACCTGCAAAAACTAACACCATAAATTACCACCATAATGTTCTGCATACTGTTGTACTTCACATATAATTGGTTTTTACTTCTACATGCTAACATAAGTTCAAAGAACAATCATCATGTAAACCTTATATTTAATCATCATGTATTACATATTTGGGAAATGTGACTCTATAAAACCTTCCAAATTTAAAGTGGAAATATTTAGCAATGTGGTCAATCATAATTTTAATGTACCTCCAAAGGAGTCAGCGGGCATTTCCCATCCATTCTAATTGCTCCCGGCTTTATGATCCGGCCAGTTTTATTAAATTTCCCCCTCCAGCCTTTTTCACGAGCAACATCCATTTCATGCTTTTCTTCTTCCCCACCATCATAGGTACAACAAGAAAATGCCACCATGTCCTGCAGTGTCAGACTTTGCATATGAGAAACAGCAAAACAAGAAAACGATTAATGAGATAATGTTTAAGAAATGAAATATGACCTCTTCAAATCGAAGATGAATGGATATGTACTTTCCACCATTTGTCGAACTATTACTTATCATCCGCTCAACCATCTTTTCACCAAGAGTTCTTATAGGTTCTGAAAATCTCAATGCTTCATAATTAGCCAAGCATCTGAGAGCCTGGAGTCGGGAAGGAACTGCATGAGCTAATCTGTTGGAGAAAGGCGCAATCCTCACAGCTCTGCCTCGCAAAAGAGTTGAAACAAGGCACAGTATCAATTGTAAGCAGAAGATGAGACAGTGTTATCCCAAACCTGAACAAACAATAGTCTATAAAGGGAAGATTGATCCCGTGAGTTAATGAATAAGAAGTAACTCACTAAGAAACAAGTAGGGAAATATGGAAATTTTGCAGTATTGTTCCAGATACCTAAATACTCATCAACCCGGAACATGCAGGTTGCTACATGCGTAGCAGAATCAGTGGAGAAAAGAATCACTGGCATAATCAAGGTAAAATAATAGAAGTGGCAGGCAGCACAAAGGCGTTTACAAGAAAAACATGATTTAAGAACATAATACAGGAAAAAATGACGTTCACTTGCTCTAAAGAAACAACCAAACACAGGAGAGTGATGATAAAAGCCCAAACAGTCCTATCTTAGTCACAAGAAATTATGTATGTGTGGCAGCACTATCCAAATGACTTTTAACATGCAATTAATGGGTTGAAAACGCAAACTGAATAGTGGAGAAAGAAATAAGGACAACAAAAAGGATCAGTAAGTATAATTTCTCAAACAGTCATGTAAAATACCCCGATTTTATACCTCAATGTTTGAAGCTTTGGGAGAACCTTTGCAGATAGTGATTTGAGCTTGACCAGCCCTTAACTCTAAGATTCACAATATTGCTGATATTGTTGTCAAAATGTAAAAGAATATCCTCCGGAAGTTCTTTAACTATTCTTACATGCTTCTTAAGAGAATCAATGAAGAATTCCTCATCAAAAATTTCTCCAAACTTGCTGTAGAAGATGAGTCAGATTTTAGATTCTACAAGTTATCAGCAAGAGATAGAAAAGAGATAATAATATGAGTAACAAGGGACAGCAAAAAGTATTTTTTCCAGATTTTACAATGATATTTGTTCCACTTCCTTTTGCTATGACCTGTTTCATTTACTCCTATTTTTAAGATGGCACTACCAAGATAGAGAAATTGGGTTGGTAATGATCAAGACTTAAAAGCTTGACATAGAGTATAGATGAAAGCACTTAAGTTCTCCTAAATAGAGTCGTAGAGGCCTACAAGCCCACGACCCAAATGCACCATTGCAGAAGATATTTAAATTACCTAGAATCTTGCCACACACTGTTTAAATGGAACATTGGAATCAGGAGTGTTGCGTTTAGTAAGTTGGAGACAGCGACAACATCACAAATCTGAAAGACAACAAAGCATAGATGAACAAGTGTGAAGGCGACATATTTTTGCTGCTCAGAAACTACATTTATTTCTCAAACTATCCATCTTCTGTTAAAAAGTTAACTTACTGATATGCGTTGCTGGTTCAGACCGCCATTTGCTTCAATTATAAGGTAACCATTTGAGGTTGGAAAATCCGAGTATTCTAAGCATACAAACATGAAGCTAAATCTTCAGTATAAATTTATCAACTAGAAAATTTCAATGAGATGGAATAAGCCAAGTTAGACAAAGAAGATAACATAGAAACATACCCATGCGGGTAAGTCTTTTGCTGACACAAGGCTTCCAGCTTGAACCTTCTTTCAAATGCCATGCATTCATCAACTGCATAATATCTCACAAATCAGTGGAACCTTTCTTGGAAAAAAGTTAAGAATACATACAAACCAGGGAATACATCTCAAAATTTATTCCAAAGAATTTGCAGGCAAATCTAGGTGTTTCATTGAGCAGAAAGATGCAAGTCTAAATTCGAACCCTGTGCAAAAATCTAAACAAACAGAAAAACCATTAATGAAATATAGAATGCAAACAATTTGAAGAAATATCTCATATAAGCAACTGTAGCTGATAAACGGTTAAAGGCAAGTGCTGAGCCAAATGCAGCTGGAGTCATTAGCAGATTAAAAGTTCCAAACTCAAAACTCAACAACCGACGTACATGCCTAAAAGCAAGCTTCTTATCACTAAAATCAAAGCAGCTCAAACACTAGATTTGCAAACAGCGGCATTGGCCCACTCCGAATCAATTATTCACCAAGACAACAACATGCACAGTCTATCCAACAACTACCACCTCCATCTGAGTTCAAGAGCTCTAAAAAAAATGAAAACCACATCACGAAACAATTACTCGCCCATCTTAGCTACGCAGCTCGAGATCGGAAATTACCGCGTCGGTGGTGTTCCCATAGGCCCGCATGGATGGCCAGAGCCGCCGGAACACCTCGGGGCTCCGGTAGGTCGATCCCCGGGGCGGTGCCCGCCGCACCACCTCCACGATCCGCCCCGCCGCCTCGAGATTGATCGTTCCCATGTACACCAGCGTCCCCACGTACAGCAGGGGCGCCACCAGCAGGAGCCACCGCCGGCGGAACACCGCCGACAGCAGCACGAACAGAACCCTCTCGCACGCCGGCTCCGCCGCGGCCGCCTTCGCCCCTCCCCACAGCCCCTCGCCGCCGGCGTCGCCGGCGACGGCGGCTTTCCCAGCCGGCTGGGGCCGTGCATTGGCGGCCGCCGGTGGGGGAATCGACACTATCGACCGGATCTTGCTCGCGCCGCCGCCTGATACAACATACTCCGGCCGGCTTCCGGCAAGGGAAGGGGGAATGGGTTGAATTGCGGGGAATGCGGCGGCGGCGGCGGCGGCGGTGAGCAGAGATGGGTAGTGGCGGCTGCAAAAGAAATAAAAGAATTACATTATTTTTAAAAAGAGGTTAGTTTAAATGGAATCTTATTTATCAGATAGATTAGTTAAGCGCTGGGATTTAAAAAATATATTAACTTGATTCCTTACAAACCACCACCTTTACCATAAACAAAAATTACGAGGTGTTTTGTTATAATTGTTGAAGCTTCTTCCTTAAAAAAAATATAAAATTATAATAATAACGACTAAAAATAAACCAAAAAACATGCATGGCATAAAATAATGAGGTTTTTTTTAAGGTTTTATAAAACATTAAAATTTTAAATAGAGCATCGATCTTTTTGTTTTTTAACACGTGTCCATGATTTTATTGTTTTTTCAAAATAAATAAAATTACTCTATTAAAAATAGATGGAGGTGATAAAAATTTTGAAATATCTTAAACTATTTACTTATATAGTCTAATATATAAGATGAAGTGAAAATAGAGAAATCAACCTAAATTCTTTAATATATATATATATATATAATTTTCCTTTGACCAATACTTTAAGAAATAGTTGATGATAAGAAAAAAATAGTCTTAAATATCGTACGGTTGTTATACAAGTTTAATATTTAATACGGGTGTATTTAGTTATATAAGATCAAAATAAATTTAATTAAATTATAAATTAATAAATAAAACAGTAATAATTAGTCTTATAGTCAATTTGGGTGTAAAACTCAATCATTGATGAAATATACATATCAAATAATATATATTTGTTATTGAAATTTTAAATTTATTATCGTAGATATTTAATGAATGATAACTTTATTATAGCTAATTAAGTCTTATGGTTAAATCAACTAGAAGACGTTACAGTTGATTATTAAATGTTAAAAATATATTTTATTATTATTATTTTATTAAATATAGGTAAAAAAATACAATTGATTGTTAACAAAAAAATAAAAATATTGTGAAAATTTTAAATTAAAAAATTAGATACAAAATAAAATGAAGATATATATAACTTTAATTTAAAACTATTACCGACCGCATCAGCTGAAAATGGCGACCCGCTTAAGGTTTAACAACCGTTTACATGCTGCAATCGCCGGCGGCGGCGACGACGGCGATGACGACGACGACAGCGACGGCGGCGACAACGACGGTGACGGCGGCGAGGCTGTCGACCTTAGTGACCAGCTCCACCGCCATCGCCCACACCGCCGCCGCCCACGGCTTCTTGATCAGCACCGGCCTCGACCTAGACGCCCGCCTCCTCTCCCACCTCCTCACCGCCGCCGTCTCCCTTGGCCACCACTGCTACTCCGCCGCTCTCCCTCTCCTCACACTCTCCGCCCCAGATCCCCCTCTACAACGCCGCTATCAGAGCCTCCACCAGCTCCGGCAGAGCCGTCCCGCTCCGCCGTGCCCTCCGCCTCGCCGGCCGCTACACCTTCCCCTTCGTGTTCAAAGCGTTGGCCAGGATCCCGGCGGCGTTGTTATCCGGGAATCAGATGCATGGGTAGATCATTAGCGTCGGGTTTGCTAACGATGCTCGTGCGGCGATTGGTTTGATATGGTTCTACTCAGGTGTGGGGTGTTTGTTCGATGCGCGGAAGGCGTTTGATGAAATTCCGCAGAGGGATTTGATTGCTTTGAATGCTATGGTTGCTGGGTATGGCAAAGTTGGTGATATGGGGAAAGCTCTTGTCTTGTTTGATACGATGTTTGAGAGAAATGTGATCACTTGGACGTCTACGATATCTGGTTATGTGCAGACGAATCGGCCGGACGAAGCGATTGCGATATTTCAGAAAATGCAGGCTGCTATTGTTCGACCGGATGAGATTGCCATGCTGGCCGCATTGTCGGCTTGTGCAGATTTGGGTGCGCTTGAGCTCGGACAGTGGATCCATAGCTATGTAGATACGCGCGGGTTGCATAAAATCGTTCCCCTAGGAAATGCATTGATTGATATGTATGAAAAGTCTGGTCGCATTGAGAAGGCTCTTGATGTATTTGAAAGCATGGAATGCAAAAGTGTTATAACTTGGACCACCATGATAGCTTCGCTGGCTTTGAAGCTCTAAGAGTTTTCTCCCTCATGGAGAGAACTGAGGTCAAACCAAATGCTACCACATTTATTGCCGTCTTGTCGGCTTTTAGCCATGTCCGGTTGGTCGAGGATTGTTGGAGGTACTTCGACATCATGGCGTCCAAGTATGGCATCAAACGTGGGATTGAACATTATGGGTGCATGGCTGATCTGCTTGGACGTGCTGGTTGCCCAGAGAGTCACAAAACCTTGTCGATGAGATGCCTTTGAAGCTAATGGGGATCTTACTTATTATTACAGGATT